>JAQJVL010000113.1:2098524-2270377 GCA_035578905.1 Stictocephala bisonia | reverse complement strand
GTGGACGCAGTCGATGGGGTTGCCTACGTACTGCCTAGTGGTCACTATCAGACTGAAGGCGATCAAGATCATTACAGTGATGCTGTAGTGCAGACGGAAGATGGGTGAATCGATATGTATATGGCTAACCTTCACTAAGTTTTTCAACCCTCTAAACACGTCCAGCATATCTCACGAGATAAAGTCCCGCTTAAATTTAACCCTGCTTATCCTTTTCCTGGCAAAAACGACACCATGTCTCTTCAGGATCATATAGGCTGGTTTTAATTAAAAAATGTCTATCATTAATAAAAATAAGTCAATTTCACTAGTCCTCGGTCGACACGGATTAAGCACTCTGTAGATGCATTTACACATACTTATAACTAAATTACTTATTACTACACTCACATACATACAACTATGCACTAAACGTGTTGACAGCGAAGACGGCAAACCCTTCAATGTCGTGCGAAGCCCTAGACGGCACAAACTCGGGTTACCCACGCCGACTGAAGAAGTTCGAGACGGACTTGTCCTTATCATCAACTAATCCATTTAGTTTTGAAAGGAAAATCAATGTTCGGCCTTCTAATACCACTTGAAACGGCCACCATTGCTAGTATATTAGATTGAAAGACGATATTGCAAGTATATTAGATTTTTATTTAAGCGTACCCGGGATGTTTACTGAACGCATTGTTATATCCATTCGATTGTTAAAAAACATTACTGGTGGATCATTGTTGTGAAAACGATTCAAAAATACGTATTTTTATAAACTCATTCACTTATGTTTTCTTTCCCTATATAAACGGAACAAACATCTAGACCTAGACCACAGGGACTAATCGGTTCGGAATGAGCACTGCTCGAACACTGCAACATTCTAAACATAGGATGCCGGCCGCTTGCTCCCGATAAACTTTGTTTCACGTGGCTAAATATACTTTCGGGAACTCTCGGGACAGCTCGGCAGATCTCGGTTCCGCGAGCATTGTGTCTGAGAAAAGTTGACGTCATTCTACCTTAGGTACTAATTGGTTCACTTCACTTTCCAACATTACCAGAAACACAGTAAACTCATAACTATTCAAAGTAGCTTTAGTAATACAGTTGGCTATTGTGTGGTTTTTAGTTTAAGGTCGTAAGAAAAATAGAGTTCTCAGTCAGACAATAATCGTAATCTTTCTTACAAAGCAGAATAAAACCTCGGTAGTTAGTATAATTAACTTTAATGTAAATTGCACTTGTCTGAAAAACATATTATTCTTAAAAAAAAAAAAAAACTGTCCAATCTGTTTACCCAAATAATTCTTAATGACCCAATACCCAATCCCATCAATGAACATATATGAATCTGATTTGGAGTCTCATATATACGTTTCCAATTATGACGAATGTTGATAACCCTAAAATTCGTAAGTACTTCTGCCTTATCACATGATTACTGCTATACGTGCATTTAGGTGGATGTTTACGAACACACCATTGCCATTGATATCTTATTACATTGTTGTCCTCCACAGTCTACAACACGGGTTTCTCATTAAACTATCACAATATCACTCACATACGTTTTTCTAGCTCCTCCAACATTACACATAATAAATTACTTCCCTTCATACTAACCCACGCATATTTTGTTATTGCTATTTAATATTCACTGATAATAGTTCACTGAAAATACATCACAATATTGAAACTTGAAAGCTCACTCTTTCTCTTAGTGGTTCACCAGGTTCACAATTATTTAGTGGCTTACTTTGAAAACTATAACGTCCATAACACTAATTTACATACGTATCTTGGTGGCCCACCAAACACAAAAAACAATATTTGGTGGCCAACTCAAGACACAGTAACCTTCTTACATAGATCTCTTGGGGATTCACACAATACAACATTTAGTGGTCAATCCAAGATACATTAACCATCTTACAAAGATCTCTTGGTAGTTCACACAATACAACATTTAGTGGTCAATCCAAGACACAGTGACCTTCTAACAAAAATGTCTTAGTAATTCACACAATACAACATTTAGTGGTCAATCCAAGACACATTGACCATCTTACAAAGATCTCTTGGTGATTCACACAATAGAACATTTAGCGGTCAATCCTAGACACAGTAACCTTCTTACATAAATCTCTTGGTGATTCACACAATAGAACATTTAGTGGTCAATCCTAGACACAGTAACCTTCTTACATAGATCTCTTGGTGAGTCACACAATACAATATTTAGTGGTCAATCCTAGACACAGTAACCTTCTTACATAGATCTCTTGGTGAGTCACAGAATACAACATTTATTGGTCAATCCAAGACACATTGACCATCTTACAAAGATCTCTTGGTGATTCACACAATAGAACATTTAGTGGTCAATCCAAGACACAGTAACCTTCTTACATAGATCTCTTGGTGATTCACACAATACAACATTTAGCGGTCAATCCAAGACACAGTAACCTTCTTACATAAATCTCTTGGTGATTCACACAATACAACATTTAGCGGTCAATCCTAGACACAGTAACCTTCTTACATAAATCTCTTGGTGATTCACACAATAGAACATTTAGCGGTCAATCCTAGACACAGTAACCTTCTTACATAAATCTCTTGGTGGTTCACACAATACAAAATTTAGCAGTCAATCCTAGACACAGTAACCATCTTACAAAGATCTCTTGGTAATTCACACAATACAAAATTTAGCGGTCAATCCAAGACACAGTGACCTTCTTACATAAATCTCTTGGTGATTCACACAATACAAAATTTAGCGGTCAATCCAAGACACAGTAACCTTCTTACATAGATCTCTTGGTGATTCACACAATACAACATTTAGCAGTCAATCCAAGACACAGTAACCATCTTACAATGATCTCTTAGTGATTCACACAATACAACATTTAGTGGTAAATCCAAGACACAGTAACCATCTTACAAAGATCTCTTGGTAATTCACACAATACAACATTTAGCGGTCAATCAAAGACACAGTAACCTTCTTCAATAGATCTCCTGGTGGTTCACACAATACAACATTTAGCGGTTAATTCAAGACAGAGTAACCATTTTTATCTATTCTATACATTATAAAGCTCGATGTAGTGACTTACTGACTGACTGACTGACACTAAATATTGAGGCACTTCCCGGCGTTCTACTCCTATCATAAGTATACTTGAATTGAATCTCTCGGTCTGAAACTTTTTTTCGCTCATAAACAAGATGACGACTCTTTTTTACCCCAAAAATGCCCTAATGTATTTCTTATAGGAAAATTTTTAAAAAAAAGTAGTTTTTATGACCTACCTTGAGAAAAAGCTTGAGTAAAATTCTCAAATCCTCACACTTCTACATGAGTAGTAAACCCACACCTTATCTATGAAATTCAGTCTAAAATCTAACAAATTTGGGGTATCGGGAGCCCAAAAACTGACATTTTTGAAAATGTGAAATATTTTAATACTGATGTTATCTACTCAAAAGGGGAATCAATTTAAAGCTATTTTTCTCCTTAATCCAAATATACCATCACATTTTGAAAAGGCAAATAATAAGGGGTATATGCCCCTAAAACACAAAACAATGCCCTAAAATCAAAAAAGGGTATTACTAAAATAAAAATGCCCAAGAGGGTATCAAACTTACCATCTTTCGAAGAGACGTTGTTTAAGGCCTCTCCCCCCTTTAATAATACATCCAAGTGGAGTATCTAATTAAATTTTAATTCTTCTCTTAATTACTAATATACCATCAGATTTTAGAAAATATTATGTTCATGGGCTCCACCTCCCCCAAAACAAAAATGAGTAGTCATACTGCTTAAGTGTTCTGGTGAGGCCGTAGGCCAATCTTCTTCACGAAGCGTCATGTCGAGATCCACAAAGAGGCCTGTAGCAGATCGTCTTGGCGATGCCGTAGGCCGAGCTCCCCCACGAGGCCAAAAACCGAGTTTTTCAAAAGGGCTAAAGATAGAGTTCCCAGGCGAGGCCGTAAGCCGGGCTCACCTCACGAGCGCATCGAGTGACGACGGGGTTGACACGCGAAGCGTGCAAGGGTGTCCCCAAGTATACTATAAAGCTGGATGTAGTGACTGACTGACTGACACTAAATGTTGAGGCACTTCCCAGCTTCCTACACCCACAAACTGTATACTTGAATTGAAGCTCTCGGTCTGAAACCTCTAGGAAAACTCACAAAAGTTTACTTCTTTCAATAATAAACAAGATGGTGGCTTTTTTTACCCCAAAACTGCCCCACTATATTTCTATGGAAAATCACAGAAAAGTAGTTTATATAGGCTAACTTGAGAAAAAGCTTGAGTAAAATGTCCAAACCTTCACAATTCTACACGCGTAGGAAACGCGCAACTCATATATGAATTTTAAATTCTAATTTTAAAATGTTGGGGTATCGGAGGCCTATAAACTGAAATGTTTGAAAATGTGAAAATTGTTAATATTGATATTATATACTCAAGTGGAGTATCAAATTAAAGGTATTCTTATCTTAAATACTAATCCACCATCATATTTTATAAAACCTTATGTTTAGGGGCTCCACTGACCCAAAAACCAAAATTCATGGTCATACTGGTTTTCAAACCTGGCGACCAGTAGGTCGATCTTCCTCAACAGGTGACATGGCAAGATCCACAAATGAGATTTTAGCAGTGAGCCTTGGTGAGGCCACAGGCCGAACTTTCCCACGCGAGGCTGTAGGCCGAGTTCTACAAAGAGGCCTGTAGCAGAGCGACTTGGCGAAGCCGTAGGCCGAGCTCACCCCTCGAGGCCGCAGAACGAGTTCCACAAAGGGGCTAAAGGTAGAGTTTCCAGGCGAGGCCGCAAGCCGAGCTTACTTCTGAGTGTAGTGAGTGACGGGGTTCACACGCGAAGCGTGCAAGGGTGTCCCCTAGTCTTATATAGATCGTTTGTTAATTCACACAAGATTTTGTGAATTTATAATCTACTAGCTCTATCCACCCGCTTCGCTCGTCATAATCACAGAACAAATATTGATTTTGATTATATAATCGAAAAACAATGTAAGCCTACTTTGAGAGGAAGCAAAGTAGGGTAATTATGGCTGTATGCAAATTAATATTGTAATCGTTCTATTTCAATCAGACTTTTCTTGTAGTTTACAAACTTTGATTCTCTAAAAAAATCTGAACGTCTACTTTTAGAGGTCGTAAATTACGGCAATTGACTCTAAATCAAAGAAATGTCGGGGTTCTAGCCATGTTTAGCCAGGTCCGATCATGTGTTAAAATACTGCCCCGATGTGTTTCTTATGGAAAAATCACAAAAAAGTAGTATTCTTAAGGAAAATATCGAGTAAAAGTTTCAAACCTTTACAGTTCTACACACGTAACAAAAGCGCACCTTATATATGAATTTCAGCCTAAACATAAACGTTTGGGGTATCGGGGACCCAAAGACTGAAATATTTAAAAATGTAACATTTTTTAATAATGATGTTATTTACTCAAGTGGGGTATCGAATTAAAGATATTTTCTCTAGAATCCAAATATACCATCAGATTTTGAAAAGGGCAGTTAATACGGGGCATATTTCTCTAAAACAAAAAAGCATTCCAAAAACAAAAAAAGGGTAATATTAATATAAACCGCCCTAGTGGGGTATCAAACTGTAGTTATTTATTTCTCAAATCACATTATATCATTGTACTTTGGTAGAGACAATGTTTAAAGGCTCTGCTTCCCAAATAAAAAAATATGCTCCATAACCCAAAATTAGGTAATGTTAAACTAGTATACCCAAGTGGAGTATCAAATTAAAGGTATTCTTTAATTGATTACTAATATACCATCAGATTTTAGAAAATACTATGTTTATGGGCTCGACTGCCCCTAAAAGCAAAATTCATTGTCAAATTCGTTAAGAATCTCCCTCACGAGGCGACCTGCCCAGACCCAAAAATGGGACTGTAGCAGAGTACCTTGGTGAGGCCGCAGGCCTAACTTTCCACCGTGAGGCCGTAGACCGAGTTCCACTAAGGGGCCTTTAACAAAGCACCCTGGCGAGACCGTAGGGTGCTTTCAAGAAGCAAAAGGCAGAGTTTCTAAACGAAGCCGAAGGCCGAGCTTCTTTCACGAGCGTAGTGAGTAACAAGGTTGACACGGTAAGCGTGCAGGGGTACAATATATAAGAAGTAAGTAAAAGGGTAAGAAAGCCAAGTACAATATATAATACAAACACTACACTTTTATGTAATTCAAACTGGGCTTGTTGTGTTATTAATTAAGAATCCGGTAAACTACTACATATATATATATATATATATATATATATATTTATACGAGTATGTACCACTTCTCTCAACACGCCTTTACTAGTTTACCTTAAACTCATGTGTTCTTCTTGATTGTTAACTAATAACCCGACAAGCCTCGTGTCTACCATTCACATATGCTTCTTATCGGCCCATTCAACATTCTCGTTTTCCCCATGTGGTTCACCCAATACTCATCATGTTTTCTGGAAGCCCTAGTACTTTTGGCTTTCTGCCTAAGATTGTTCATTAACATTGTTATGCTAATAAACAAATCGTAACATATTTTATTTCAATGTTTGCTAACATTTTTAAATATTTGTTTTTAATTTAAAACTTGTTTCCATCAACCCAGAACAAGTTAAGTAATCGAGTCATCTGTGCTGGATTACTCACATGTATTTACTCACATGTCAAAACTAGCATTTAAAATATGCAGTAATTAATCCCAATAAAAAAATCTTCTTCATTCTGTATGTATAAACGTTTTTTATATTTTTACGGAATAAATACCAATTTTTTAAAATGAGTGAATGAGGAAGTTTATATTTTAGAGTTAAAGTAGACACCGGGAGTTATATTTGTAGAATAAGTGTTTGAGATACCAGACATCATACTTGTAGGATGAATAAGTACATCATAAGAATGAGTAGGATGAATACCAAGAGTCATTTTTGTAGGAGTTGTTTAATTATAAGAAGTTGTATGTAGAACGAGTCCATGAGATAGGTTCTTTTCTTTAGAACAAGTTGATTGGATACCAGAACGCACGATATTCTATAACGATATCAGTATGGGATACTATAAGTTGTATTTCTAGATACCAATCAAGACTCGTGTCTGTAAAATGACTGGATGTGATGTGGATGACTTGTGTTTGTAAAATGAGTTGATGAAGAACTAGGACTCATGTTTTAAGAATGAATGGACAGGACACCAGAGGTTAAATGTGTAAAATGAGTGGATGAGTTGCTAATACTTGTGTTTGTAAAATGAGTGAACGAGCTATTATGTAGAACGGTTTGATGAAATGCCAAAATGCATGTTTATGTGAATGAAATACCTAGACTCAAGTTTGAAGAATACGTGGATGATATGCCAGGATTGATATCTGTAAAACTAATGCATGACGTCTATGTATGTAGATCGAGTGGGTGAGATACCAGAACGTTTGTATGTATAAAACTTGCTTCGCCCGTTCACTGTCAAGCCCCATCGACAGCTTAGCTAAATTATCACTTTTAAATGATTCCGGACTACCAAAGTAGTTAATTGACCACCCCAGATGATCATCGGTGGTCCACAAACTCCAAAGGGGGTTTACAAATGATCACGGTTGGCTAGGCAAGAAGATTAAAGACTATAAGTCAGTGGCAATCCCAGATGATCTCGGGATACCAAATTAGAACAATAACTTCTCAAGCTGATAAAGGGTGGCTACCTAAGTTGATAACAGTTAATTACGGGGGCTAATCAAGTTGATAACGGGGGGGGCTACTCAAGTTTATTACGTGGAGGTTGCAAAGTTGATCACAGGGGCTACCTACATCGATCAAGAAGGCTACCCAAGATTATCACACGTGGTTACCAAATCCGTCAAGAAAGGTTTGAGCATCAGTAGCTACTGGAAATGATCACGTTGACCATGGGTCTACCCAAGTTTATCACGGGTGGATACCGACGTTGATCAAGATGGCAGGGACGTAGCAAGGCATTGGCGGTAGAGGCCCCCGCCAAGGACACAGAAAGCAAAGGGGCTCAATGTTGGCTTTTGAATTACCGTATGGAAAAAATGAAATATTTCACTGTTTAATTCATATTTTTCTATATGATCTTTAAAAGAGTGTTACAAATGTTTAGTAATAAACAGTAGTATTTAAAAATATACAAATATGCTCTGTAGAAAGTAGTAACCAAGTGAGATCAAGATGTGTACTCCAACCATTCTACTAACAGCATAAACTAATGGCTGTTATTGGCTTAAAAGTGACATACACACTCAGACTTTCCCACTGGGCTTCCTCTAACAGTTTTATTTAATTGTGTGTCGGAGTGGGTGTAGCTAAAATTGCCAGTAAAGTGTGGCCGACTTAGTTTGCATTTGAGTTTCACTAAGAACAGTTTTGTCCACATTTTTAAAATGATTAAGTATTTTATTTGAAAAAAGGGTTATGCATAATTTAGCCCCGTTTAAAATTAATCAGTCTAGGAGTTTATATGATTTCATCCAAGTCCTTCTCAGGTATATAAAAAATAATTGTCAATAACCCTATACAGTTTTATGTACATTCAACGCTTTATTATTACTTATGTAGCAGCTCCGTCAAGAATCGTGTATACATAAGATAGTGAGATGACCATTATAAACCAATCGTTTATAAATGTTATTTATACTGTATATATATGTGTGTGTGTGTGTGTGTGTGTGTGTGTGTGTGTGTGTGTGTGTGTGTGTGTGTGTGTGTGTGTGTGTGTGTGTGTGTGTGTGTGTGTGTGTGTGTGTGTGTGTGTGTGTGTGTGTGTGTGTGTGTGTGTGTGTGTGTGTGTGTGTGTGTGTGTGTGTGTGTGTGTGTGTGTGTGTGTGTGTGTGTGTGTGTGTGTGTGTGTGTGTGTGTGTGTGTGTGTGTGTGTGTGTGTGTGTGTGTGTGTGTGTGTGTGTGTGTGTGTGTGTGTGTGTGTGTGTGTGTGTGTGTGTGTGTGTGTGTGTGTGTGTGTGTGTGTGTGTGTGTGTGTGTGTGTGTGTGTGTGTGTGTGTGTGTGTGTGTGTGTGTGTGTGTGTGTGTGTGTGTGTGTGTGTGTGTGTGTGTGTGTGTGTGTGTGTGTGTGTGTGTGTGTGTGTGTGTGTGTGTGTGTGTGTGTGTGTGTGTGTGTGTGTGTGTGTGTGTGTGTGTGTGTGTGTGTGTGTGTGTGTGTGTGTGTGTGTGTGTGTGTGTGTGTGTGTGTGTGTGTGTGTGTGTGTGTGTGTGTGTGTGTGTGTGTGTGTGTGTGTGTGTGTGTGTGTGTGTGTGTGTGTGTGTGTGTGTGTGTGTGTGTGTGTGTGTGTGTGTGTGTGTGTTGTGTGTGTGTGTGTGTGTGTGTGTGTGTGTGTGTGTGTGTGTGTGTGTGTGTGTGTGTGTGTGTGTGTGTGTGTGTGTGTGTGTGTGTGTGTGTGTGTGTGTGTGTGTGTGTGTGTGTGTGTGTGTGTGTGTGTGTGTGTGTGTGTGTGTGTGTGTGTGTGTGTGTGTGTGTGTGTGTGTGTGTGTGTGTGTGTGTGTGTGTTTCAGGTTGGTTTGTCTTGAATAATCATCACACATTTATTTTAATCTTGAGATACGTGTCACTCAAGATATGTGATGTATGTAAGATGTTATGTGCAAATTGTAATGTAGGACTATTCGTGCATCTTACTTACTGTATATTTGCTTATCCACCCACCCTCCCAACGTATATAGTGCTATTGACCCACCCACCTACCTACCTATTGACCCGCCTGCCCTCCCTTACACGTACAGTGATATTGGCTCTCCTGACCCTCCCCCGCCTAAAATACAGAGGTATTGAAGAATTTGGTAATGTTTAAATACCACGACATTTTTCGTGGTTTATTGACGAACTTGTCATTTTTAATTAGAGAAGTCGCCATTGCGAGGCTAGTTCCGGACCTGTCGACATGTTTGTGAGAGCGGGGTGTAGGTCCTTAAGCTTTGTGATATATGTGAATTTCTTGATATTGTAAATTATTAAATTAGAAACTCCAATCTATTTTCGGCCTTGTTAAAGGACTATATTGTGACGAACTGGAGAATAGTCTTGTATTACTGTTACGTATCGTGAATGTTATCAGTAATAAATGAATATTATTGAGTATTATAAATGAAGGTACATCAGAACTTTCTAACAACATGTACATCATCAGTTGTTGAATTCTCCAACTCAGGCTGTTCCTCGTCGATGTTGCTGTGCTTGGTCACACTCCAAACTACGTATGGATGGTCTAAATCATGGACATTACATCACTTAGAACCTATTCATTATTTAACACTCTTATACTGTAATGAGTTATTTCAGATTTTTATTGAGCCATTAAGCATGAATGGGCCAGGTCAACTTTTCTTATTAAAACTTTGAATAAGAAAAATATTTCTAAGTAGAAATTTTTAAATAGGGCCCTATTCCATTTATCATATTACATTAAAGGACTTTGAAAAATGAAAATATTTTGTTTAAAGTTTTTATAACAGGTGGTTTTTAAATTGCGGACGAAAATCCATTTTTTACTAAAAAATTTGGGTTAATGAGGTAAACATTTTTTAACATCAAACTGTGTCAAGCGTCATTTCAAATTAAAGGTCTCAAAAAGAAATCATAATTTTACATTTTAAGTTTTGCAATTAATTATTTATTATGGTTTTCAGATGGCCAATGGAAAAATAATTGTTCACTTTTCCTTAGTTTTATCTGATTGTAGTTGTTCCTTGGCCCTTGTTTTCAGTTTTTTCTAAGTTTTGCTTTTAATTTACGAATAAATAAATTGTTGAATTTCTTGAAATACTTGTGTTGTATTTATTGATTTTTTACACTTTTTTAGATTTGATTTTTTATGTTTGGTTTTTCGTTGAAGGGGGGAGGGGACGCCGCAATTTTGTTCACTTACACTAAAAAATCGTCTAAAACCAGCCCTGAACCTGCTGTAGATAAAGTTTAGGTTTTCTATTGCATTTATCCACTTCTAACATTATTGCGAGTGTGAAGTAAGTGACCAGCTGTGATGTGTCACTGTGTCAGGGTTCTCTGTGTTCTTAAATTCCTATTCACTATTTACGTTAGTCATTGAATTAAAAATATATACAAAAAAACATAAATACGAATAATTCAAAATATATTAGCCTACAAAACCAACGTTATTGTTACGTTTATGACGCAGAAGATCACATCACCTGTCACTAGTAACTACAAGAAAACAAGATTTGGATGTTGCATGATCAAACATCTTTTAAGATTCTATTTTTGATTTATTAAATTTTGGAACAAAATATGCCAAACTACTTCGTAGGTAACATTATATTATTGTATATGACAGTTCAATGAAGTCCTTGTTTGGTTGTACATTTTAAATATGTCTCAATTCAGAATTGTGATTTAGGGTAAATCATTTAGACCTATACATATGTCTGTAATACGTCCTGTCATTTATGGAACATTGTTCTCTAAAGAACATATATACAAAAAGCAATTTCTTAAAATTATGTGTTGACAATGGATAAGTGTTATGTCAAACAATGGTCTAGGTAAATCTGAACTAGGGACGTTGGGTACAAAACTGGTAGTTGTGTGAATGTGAATTACAGCTTTTTTATTTTTAAATTCTTAAAGCAAGTCATGTTATTTTTTTCTAATAGCATAAAATTTATTTTAATTTTTTTTTTTTTTTTTTTTTTGCGCATTTGATTCAAACAGGTTAAGAGGGCTCCGGAGTCAGATTGAAAATCGCATTTTAGTTTGGTGAACGACCACAGTGAGCGTGTTTAGTGCAGTTCATTGTCTGTGTTGGTAGTTGGTGTTTTAGGTCCTAGGGGCGCTTCGTGGCTGGGCCGTCAAGGCATTTATTGCTCGGCCGTTCACCCCTCGCACCATCACTTCACTTTCTTCCTAAATTTTTATAGAACAACAGAAGGGAAGGGAAGGGTGACTGGCACCGCCAGCCGACAAGGTTGTCTAGGGCCTTCCGTGGTCCACTTGTCAAGGGCTAAAGGAATGCGCATCTCTCCCTTCTTACATCTGAATATTTAAGCGATTCAGCTGCAAAGAGGAAAATTGAAAGTTTTATATTTATGTACAATGCAATGAAATTCACCCCGTTTATTTTCCCTGCAGATCTATTTTTTGGACTATTTTTAGTATGTGCTCTCATTCCTTCCGATAGTACAAATAAATGAGGTAGAGTTGCATCTACCTAGTTTCTTGTTATTGAAACTAACAAAACAGAGTTTATACTACTTACTTAATACCATTATTACTGTTATGTTGGATTTAATAAACACAGCACAATGAAACTAGTATGAAAACTTGTTTGTTAGAATTAAATATCACAAAATTAGAATTTGTGATATTTTAAATATTTACAAGTAACTGACACAAACGAATGAAACCAATTTATAAAAGTGAATGACTAAATGTAAAATTAACAGAAAATAAGATAAAAATAATTTAATGACAAATTTCAAGTAGGTACACATATGAAATAAACAAAATTAATTAGAGTATCTGATAATTTAAATATAATAGTATGATGACAAAAATATTGATTATGTAGCTCCAAATCATCAAAGCATTTTTCAATTACAACTGAAAAATGATAATAGAGTCCTTATTGCATAATATTCGTTGTATGAATGACACAAATTAGTGAAATTAAATCTTAACAAGCCTTACCTATTATATTTTTAGTGGACTCAGGTTTTTTTAATATTACACACTTTTTTTGTATTTTAATAATTTAAATATTATAACACAAATAATATTAATAATATTGTCTTTACAAAAATACAAATATCAAACTGTAATCAATCTAACTTCTACAAAGTTTAAGTAAAAAGTATAGTGTAAATAATTATTAACCCGCGAATAGCAATAGCATACATTCACTACCTGAAACTAAATCTTCACACATATTCAAATTCCCATAAAAAATTAAGTTAACATTTTAAAATAATAACTCTTAATGACGTACAAAAGTTTATATTTGTATAATTTTAAAAATAAAAGAGTAAATGTTGTATCAGCATATAATAATTTTTAATAATTTAATCAATATGCACTTTAATTGCTATTACGTTATTAAATCTATAAAATGATACAAGTATTTTTGTAAATGACGTACAAAAATTAAATAATACTGATTTGCACCCTGACTTCGAAATGATGATTATATCCATTCCCATTCCTATGTCTTATCAGTAAACGCTTATTTTCTTTACTTTTCACGAGAAAACAAGATTACCGTGTTTCATGAAACTTTTTATTATTTTATTTGTGCACCTGACTATTTTCAAAAACTCATATAATGGTATTTTATTCGGTTTTTAATTTATAAGTACTTTTATTCCACATTGTACTCAGCCAGTATATTTTTTCTTTTTTGAACGAGTATAAACGATAGATGCGTTACATTGCCAACTTCCAAAGGATTACTCGATAGAAAACAACACAGCTCTCACGTTATTTCACCGCTTCACAACTACAGACAAACGGCAAGTGTAGCCTACATCACGCATGTGTTTAGGCTATACTTTATACATAGTTTTTAATTAGCATAATACGTGTTGGTACATATACAGTACAAGTAAATGTCACACAACACAAATTTATTACAATATAAGCACAAAATGCACAAATATATTACAATACAAGTACAAAATGCACAAATATTATGGTGATCGATTTCGGTGAACCACGCTCACCTTCCTCAGACCAGAGGGATTCACAAAAGAATCTTTCTTTTGTGAACCATTCTTTTGTGAATCCCTCTGGTCTGAGGAAGGTGAGCGTGGTTCACCGAAATCGATCACCATAATATTTGTGCATTTTGTACTTGTATTGTAATATATTTGTGCGTTTTGTGCTTATATTGTAATAAATTTGTGTTGTGTGACGTTTACTTGTACTCTATATTTTATACGCAATAATTAAAAACCCAATGTGTCATATTTTGTTTGTATCATTCTACAATACAGTAATGTGTAGTTATATTATCGTATGTACTTATTTGTAATTAATTTGTTGTCTATATCCAACGAATGAAATCCCATTACCGTTGAAATGTCGAACTAACTCTGCTTGGAAGATGAAAAGGTTGCCGTCCTGTTGGGTTGATACGTACAGTAGTTTGTTTATCCTTTGAGTGAAGGTCACTGACTGCCTGAGTCCTAGCTGTTGAGTGGTAGGCCTACGGTTAGTTGTAGTTCTGTCGGTGTTGTAGACCTTCCCAACCCTGAACACTCTCACTTGCGCAATGGCTATGAGTTGCTGCTTGAATGTTTCATCGTTAATAATTAATTCTTTTCATATTGAAATAATTTGATAGTGGATAAAACATTCTTACGTTTTGTTTATGAAGAAATTGTTCAGAATATAATTTTCATCCGTCATACAAATAAATGTTGTAAACCCAAGGTCTCCGAGAGAGGGGGCTAGTAGTCAGTAAATACAAACAATTGTTCATATGGAATACAACTGCTTCGCCTGAATAAAGATATTTTTTTGCATTTAATTAATTTAATGAATTGAAAAATAAACTAAATTAAAAAATAAAATTCTACTGTACTATAATGTCTTAGTACAATAAGATCTAGACATAAAACTCGACATCCATACCACAGTCACCCAAAAAGACAGACACTCCAATTACAATAGGGATAAACATTATTGCTCAGTTGTAAATAAAAACCTAGTTTTTCTCTCACTCCTCAAAAGTGTAAAATATAGGACTGTGATATTTAAGTTGTTAAATTTAATTTAGCTTATTACCAAAAAGGTATTTTTACTACGAAAAATATATCTACCATTCAATAGTATACTGTATGATTACATGTTGTTTTGTAATGGAAGAACGGTGGCATGTCAACATGTATCATGTATTTACAAGCAATTCTATATTGAACGTACCGCGCCTGATAACGAAGAGTAGTTGTTTCTGTAGGACCTCTTACACCAACTGCCATCCGCGAATACGGTGAATAACGGGGTTCCATCCTCGTTTACTTCTCCGTGTTCTACAGCAAGGCGTGCCCCTTCTTCAGCAGCCTCGCTCATCACTGCTTGCGCTGTAGCCATCCATGCTTTGGACACGAAACTCTCATACTTCTGGAATGTTTTTTCACTCATGGGAGGAATATCCATAGTCGAAAGCATCTCTTCCAGTTGTGCATGACCGCCACCAGTGGTAACAGTACTCACTGCTGCTGTATTGACGTCCATTTTGTTGTTAGATTTGTCTGTCCATACAGTTTGCTTGAAGTGGCACATTTCACATCTAAAAATAAGGCCACTATTTAGCCCATTTCGCTTCTCCCCAATGGATTTCATGTCTTTGAAAGAACAGCCATAGGGATTGTGATTATCCAACTATTTTATCTGATTGATAAATTCGCTAATATTTACAATCCTCCTGCCAGAGAGAGAATTGCTGATTTCTTCTCTTTCTCTTCTCTGTTTCTGTCCCGCAAGCTTCTTGGACTTTTGCTTTCTAAAAATGACACAAACCAGTGCATTAGTTTACCACAGATCAACACGGTTGAAATACATATGTGATATTTTTCATATGAAGTTAAAGTAGTCCTGGCTATATCCTGCCAAAAACTATATTTTCATTATGTATTAGGCTATAGCATAATTGATAAAAATGTATATCTATCAGTAACAACTTATTCGGTATGTCTTACTCTTTATACCAATACTTGTTTAATGTACTTATCTCTATTAACAACTGTTTAAAGTGCTATTATTTTCAGCGCCCCAATAGAATTCTGAAATCAAGTTGGACGTTTTGTCCATGCAAAGGTTTACAAAAACAATTATAGTAAAACTACAGATACAAATTCGAAAGTCTAAATGACTTATTTCGTTGCAACGAACATTTAATTTTGCATTCATGTATAGGTAGCTCACTTATTTACGTCTTATGGCTCGTCTGCTATAATTCATCAATCTAACGATTTCCGTATTTTGTAACGCGTTTTCCTGTTTTTCAGAGTACGGTGTTTGAGCACACTGTACATGGTTTGACTTTTATTTTCTGTGATCACTATATCACTCAGTAACTAATTAAAAGATCAAAAATCTAGAGAAAACAATCTTCTTTGGTGATATAATTAAAATCGCGAAATCTTGATTATTAATATGTTTTATAAGAAAAATGGTAACAGACTCATAACAAATCTTTATTGGTTGCAGGGATAGTAACTACAAGTTCGTAGTCTAAACTGTTTCAGAACATAATCAAACCTCGCTCACGATGAGTTGGTCAAGGCTAGTAACACTTGTGACTGGAATCTTTAGGATGCCGCCGCACTACCCTCTTTGCTTTGTTTCGTACATCCGGCATGGGTTGTAAATCTGTAAGTCTGTCGCCATATGTTGTTGCGATGCCAGGGTTCACACAGTTTATGTTATACAACGGTATATATACACCTCCAGATAAAAATTCTCATACTCCTACACATGTAACATTATTAATAATTTTAACTTCCCTAGCACCACAGACATTTTAGCCTAATTATTAATTTCAAATGTTAATAATCTGGGAATAAGTTTGTCAAATACAATTGTAACATATACTAACACAAAGAATTGTTATATAGTAATCCGCCAGCCTCATTAATTACAGGTAGAAATTTAAGTAAATAACTTCTAGGACTGTTTTATTTTTACTTTAATATTTAAAAAAAAAACTAATATTGTAATAATAAATAATAATAATAATAATGATCTTTCTACTTTAAACATTACAAAACTATATGATTCAAATGTATAATTATTACATTTATACTACTTAATAAAAAAAAACAATGCACATAAGGAAATATTTTTACTATAGAGAACTAAATCTTCACTTTTTCCCAATATGCCACGATAATATTTCCTTACACCGAACAAAGTTACTTACTAATTAGTAGTTATGACCAATTTTAGTAAATACATTTTTTTCTTCTTTTTTCAAATATTTATGATACTGTTCTTAAAAAATTTCTTTGACATTAATTGTGTGTAAAAGATTAAATATTTATTAGTAAATAATTAGACTGAAGTATTATTGTTCTTAGTTTCTATTTTATAAAAGAAGACGAAGCCAGTTAAGATGTTGTACATTGTCTAATCGGCAATGAATGATTTAGAAAATTATTTAAATACAAACATGATGTATATAATACAAATTATAGCTATATTTTTGAACTAACTTACCTCTGTTCTTCTTGGTGTCACTTGAGACCAATCCCAAGACTCCTCTTCCTCCTCTTCATGGATAGGCTTAAATGTTTTTTATCTTGCATAGCTTTAAAAAAACTATAAACTTAGCACAACCTATATATATGTAAATTTTATAATAAAAAACAATAACTGAGCACCCTTAAATAGTTTTTTATTAAATTACCACGACCGGTTTCGGCAATTATGCAATCTTCATAGGTGAATATGTGTTTACAAAACAAATAAAATTAAGTAAATAATTATCATAAAGGAAACATATGTTAAATTAGTAAATATTTTTGTTTTGGTGGTTAGTTGTCATTGTGTATGTTGTTTCTTATATGTATAATTGTTTCGAATATTGGGTTTCTTTTTTGTGTTAACATGGTGTTGATTAAATTATTGGGATTTTCTTTGTTGTGTTTATAAATTTCAAGTTCTTCTTGAGAATCTATTTTTTTGCTTTTCGAACCGAATTTTAGAATTTTCATGTTGGTTTTCATATTTGTGTAGTTGTGATTATTGTTTAGTAAGTGTTCTGCAAAGGAAGATTTCATTGAAGTTCTGTTGTTTGATTTTAGAACTTGTATGTGTTCATTAAATCTTCGTTTACATGATCGTCCTGTTTGTCCAATATAATAGTTTGGGCAGTCTGAACATTCAATTTTGTAAATTCCTGATTTGTCAAATATATCTTGGGTTTTATGTAATTTGGAAGTGGATTTCTTTTGTATTATGTTAAATGCGTTGTTATTTGTTTTAAAACCAATTTTGAATTTTTCTTTTTTAAAGGTTTTTCTAATTGCTTTATTAAGTATTGTGTTGTGGGGAACACAGATGAAATTTCTATTTTCTGGTTCTTCTTGACAGATGTTTCTATTTTTTATTTTTATTTTATGTAATATTTTGTCGTTTGTGGAAGGTTTGTAACCATTAGCCATTGCTATTTGTTTGATTATTATGAATTCTTCATTGAAATCATGTTTGTCCATCGGTACTTCTACTAGTCTTTAAATAAGAGATCGAAATGAAGCCATTTTATGACATCATGGATGATTGGAATTTATTGGGATTATAAGATCTGATTGAGTGTTGTTTCTGTAAATTTTAAATTTATGCTTTGATGAATTTTAATAAATTGTTAAATTTAAAAAGTTAATTTCTTTATTTTGGCTTTCCATTGTAAATTTTATTGTTTTAGAGATGGAATTCAGTTAGTTTAGAAGTTGAATTTGTTGATCTTTTGTTCCTTTAAATAAGCAAATAATATCATCAACGTAACGAAACCAATAAATTACTTTGTTCCCTAAAGGGATTTTTATCATTAATGATTTTTGATGATTCTAGATTATTCATGAAAATATCAGCAAGAAGACCTGAAAGAGGAGATTCCATTGCCAAACCTTCTTCTTGTTTGTAAAATTTATCATTAAATTCAAAGTAGTTCTGATTTACACTTACTTTTGTTAGGTTGATTATATCGTTGATGTTGGATTCAGTTAGGTTATTCATGTTTTTTCTAAATTTCCACGAAGATTTTTATTGTTTCATTAATTGGAATGTTTGAGTACATATTTTGTAAACAGTTTTTTAATACCATAATATTCGTGCATTTTGTACTTGTATTGTAATATATTTGTACATTTTGTGCTTATATTGTAATAAATTTGTGTTTTGTGACGTTTACTTGTACTGTACATATTTTTTATATCAAAAGAAAACGTCAAATTATTTCTTTTGACATACAAAATATGTACTCAAACATTATTTCTTTTGATATACAAAATATGTACTCAAATATTCCAATTAATGAAACAATAAAAATTCTTCGTGGAAATTTTTTGTACATCAAAAGAAATAATTTGATTATTTCTTTTGATATACAATACAGTATATGTACTCAAACATTCCAATTAATGAAACAATAAAAATCTTCGTGGAAATTTAGAAAAAACATGAATAACCTAACTGAATCCAACATCAACGATATAATCAACCTAACAAAAGTAAGTGTAAATCAGAACTACTTTGAATTTAATGATAAATTTTACAAACAAGAAGAAGGTTTGGCAATGGAATCTCCTCTTTCAGGTCTTCTTGCTGATATTTTCATGAATAATCTAGAATCATCAAAAATCATTAATGATAAAAATCCCTTTAGGGAACAAAGTAATTTATTGGTTTCGTTACGTTGATGATATTATTTGCTTATTTAAAGGAACAAAAGATCAACAAATTCAACTTCTAAACTAACTGAATTCCATCTCTAAAACAATAAAATTTACAATGGAAAGCCAAAATAAAGAAATTAACTTTTTAAATTTAACAATTTATTAAAATTCATCAAAACATAAATTTAAAATTTACAGAAACAACACTCAATCAGATCTTATAATCCCAATAAATTCCAATCATCCATGATGTCATAAAATGGCTTCATTTCGATCTCTTATTAAAAGACTAGTAGAAGTACCGATGGACAAACATGATTTCAATGAAGAATTCATAATAATCAAACAAATAGCAATGGCTAATGGTTACAAACCTTCCACAAACAACAAAATATTACATAAAATAAAAATAAAAAATAGAAACATCTGTCAAGAATAGAACCAGAAAATAGAAATTTCATCTGTGTTCCCCACAACACAATACTTAATAAAGCAATTAGAAAAACCTTTAAAAAAGAAAAATTCAAAATTGGTTTTAAAACAAATAACAACGCATTTAACATAATACAAAAGAAATTCACTTCCAAATTACATAAAACCCAAGATATATTTGACAAATCAGGAATTTACAAAATTGAATGTTCAGACTGCCCAAACTATTATATTGGACAAACAGGACGATCATGTAAACGAAGATTTAATGAACACATACAAGCTCTAAAATCAAACAACAGAACTTCAATGAAATCTTCCTTTGCAGAACACTTACTAAACAATAATCACAACTACACAAATATGAAAACCAACATGAAAATTCTAAAATTCGGTTCGAAAAGCAAAAAAATAGATTCTCAAGAAGAACTTGAAATTTATAAACACAACAAAGAAAATCCCAATAATTTAATCAACACCATGTTAACACAAAAAAGAAACCCAATATTCGAAACAATTATACATATAAGAAACAACATACACAATGACAAATAACCACCAAAACAAAAATATTTACTAATTTAACATATGTTTCCTTTATGATAATTATTTACTTAATTTTATTTGTTTTGTAAACACATATTCACCTATGAAGATTGCATAATTGCCGAAACCGGTCGTGGTAATTTAATAAAAAACTATTTAAGGGTGCTCAGTTATTGTTTTTTATTATAACATTATTATACATAGCAGCCCTAAGAATTACAACTTTTCTATATAAAACTATAACTAGATTCTATAACTAGAAAAACTATATTCTATAACTAGAAAAACACAACAAAAACTATAAACTAATCACGATACACAAACTAATGAAATATAGTACTAGATTTAAACACAATTAATTATTATGTCCACGTAAAAATGTATTCACATAAGATAGAAATCAAGCAATATGTTTTAAAATATATCAATGACAGCCTGACTCCTCGCGTGGAATATACAGGACTGCAGAGTGCAGACTACAAACGAAGGTGCAGCGCTCTGTGAGGACATCTCTGAACCACCCGATGAGTAACGTCTACATGCAAACATTTTTTAGAATTGCCTAAAATAACGACTAACTTATTATTATTTTTAAATCAAAGTCTCCCCATACTAAAAATAATATGGATTCTAAGGATGCAAAAATTATATTTTTATCACAGTAAATAACGTTTTAACTAGTCACTTCTAATTAGTCAATTATACGTAGATTTTAATGGGAAAAACGTTCTCTTAAAACTCAGTTTGTAACAAATATAAATTATTATTTTTTTAAATTATTTACCTCTAATAATAGTTAATGACTCTTATATTTGGGGTACTTCTTTTATTTTTCTCAAATAACCGTCGGTAAGGTGGTAATTAAGAAACTAAATATTTCTCCCATGTTAAACGGGCTGGAGTCAGAGCGCGGCGGCCGACTTCTATCCGGCCCCCTCTTAAGAGTAGTAAAGAGCCATGTGACACTCATTTTACAAAAAGTTTTGTTGTTTAATAAATGGGTCCGTGAAAGAATGGTCTTGAATTCACCCTATCACCTCTTTCCCATAAAGCCAGACCTAGTTTTAACGCAAAGCCCCCAAGGTCCGCATGTAGAAGCGCATTATTTTAAGGGGCGCTCGTCGACAAACCATTCAACTTTTTCAATCTTTAAGTACACACTTATCAAATCAACTAAAATAAAAAGGCGATGCAATTAATTATTTATTCAGAGCCCAATTGACGGTAAAATGTGTGTGTACTTTTGCAACATACAGTTATTGCAGATAAGGGAAATAGCAGGTACAGTGAGTCAGTGAGTGGCAACGGGTGCGAGACACTTTTATTGAATTCAAAGGACAACTGAAGTAGCTCGGAAAGACCCATATGGATAGACTATTTAAGTTAATACAAAAAAATGTCAACAAAAGTAACAAAATTAATGCTAGAATAACAGTGACAACAGTCTAATGTAACAATGAGTTTACAGTTTGTTGGAGGTTGCCTGATAATGTCCAGGACACCGTCACGAAGTTTTATTGTCAATCCTTTTTCTCACTTCTCCGTTCTTTCGTCCATCTCAGTTTTCAAGTTAGAAATGTAAAGCCTTTCATGAATGGTTCAATCTTTTGATATACTGATATTACCAAATGAGTTCTGTATCCTTCAATCTTCACAGCACCTCCAGAAGAAAAATCAAGAAAATGTCGAGCTTCATAATTATTCTGGAACACTACTTTCAGCTGTCTAGTTCCCTTGTTTCGGTTTTCCCATTTGAAATACTTTTGCATCTTGGTGCTCCAAGAAGGGTTAAAATCGTTCTTAGAATGGTTAATGTATCCACAGTTTGTTCTACATAACCACTTTCTCTTCATGTCTGCAGAAAAATGTTTAATTCCTCCCGGTCTATTTCAACAATCACTTTATACTTTTTACTTAGTTTCCCAATTAATTTACCCACAATATAGAAACTTTAATATGCGACAAACTATAATTTAATTACCAAAACTGGAATTGGATATTATATTTTTGTTAATGGTTTGTGAGAAAGCATTTGACCCCAGAACATGTTCCTAGTATTGAGAATAATGACGAATATTGTGTTTAAATTCTTAATTAAGTCATGTATCTTAGTAGTGAAAAATACAGCATTTATCGATACACTGGCATTCCTAGTTGGTTGTAAAGTAAACGTTAAAGTTGTGTATAATTTAGTTGACTTGCAAATACCTTAACTTGTTAGTGTAGGAGTTGATGCAATTTTCTTTAAAACTGTGTGGATATGCAAAAAAAGAACATAATATGTAAGAATGAGCCATCACTTCCTGCGATCTTCCCTCTCCTAATAAGCCTTCCAATTAAGAGGGCGGCAAATTTTTTCGGGCGTAGAGGTGCACAAACATTAAATACGGCCCTGCATATAGCATTGCACTTATGCCATTGATTACAGACATCATCAACCAATAATAATAGTTACATGTGCTAGCATTACAAACAGGCTTTACAGCTTAGATTTTTTCAATGTTAAAGACAAATGTCTATGGTTGCTGAAAGCAGCATATAATTCTAGACTGTGTTATTAAACTCTCATTCAGCTAGTTTAGTCCCATTTCTCGAGTCATGCATGTCCTTAAGGCTGTTTTAGACTCTTGAGGATTTAACTGACCAGTTGAACGTTCCTTAGGAAAGTGGGAGGGTCCATGACATTTTGGGGTGAACAAGTTATTTTATTATTATAAACATTTGTTTATGTGTTCTTTATTGGTGAAATGTTAGTACAATTATGTTGTAGACATTTATATTAAACTTTTTCTCCTAATGGTTAGGTTATATGAATATTTTGTAGTCCTATTTCACCAATTTGTAAAATTTGTTCCAACAAAGACTTTTTCATTTTATTTCATTCATTAAGTTGATACTACAAACCGGAGATCTAACGGACAAAGATACTGTTTTTTCTTCTAAAGATGGGACAAATATGTTTTTTGCCAACGCCTGTAGTGAATTGAGATGAAAGTGTAGTCTTTCTTGTTCTACTAACACCCACTAATCCTTTGAAAGGTTCTTTTATTAAAAGTACAGTATGTTAGTTAAAATAATTAATTAAGAACCTACATATTATCATAGAATTTAAATTATATTTAAATTTGGTGGATCATGCCCTCCACAGTCCAAAGCCTTAGCCACTCCGGCGTGGTGGCTCAGTAGCTATACTATTATATGTTATTGTATAATATATCTTATTATATGGAATTAGATACATCATATAATATGCTTAAAATATCCACTATAGTTGGCTCACAACACTACATCACACTCCTGGCTATTTCAGAAATTACATTTCAGAGTTTATTATTTTAGAACCAGCATTTATATCAGAATGTCAGGCTTCCCCTCTCATTACAACAGGCACTTTACAAAACTGAAATCAATTTGAAAAAGGTTATTATATTTTAAGTAGTCTCTTATTTTATAAAACGAGTAGTGAAATTCTCTAACTTATAATATTATGACAAATAACTTCTTAGTCCAAACAAATGTACAAATATTTCAGCAAAGTATATTTATTTAAATGCATAATTTTTGTTTATTGATTAATTGCAATCAGTTGTAAGTACAGTATTTATGCTCAAGAGTACAGTAATATAGTGTCCAGGTTCCAGTTTATTTTTGGACTTACTGAACATTCTATTCAATAATAATCATTGTTATATGTAAAATTGTGTTTGCCGTGGAGATATAAAATTAAATCTGTCTCCAAAATAAAAATCTAACAAAAATTGGCAAAAATATAAGTATTATCAGTTGTATTGTTATAATATAGTTGTGTAAAAGTATATAACTATCGTCAAAGTATAATATTTTACATTTTATATACTATGTGATAACATTTTTACTCTAAATTCAGTTTGCGTTACTGTACTTTAGTTTCTTCTTTTGATACTCTATGTACAGTTATGTTATCACGGTTCCAGTTCTTCTCATCCAGTTTTATTCTGACTAAATTGTCTGTATTTGCGAATTTTGCGATTTTCCACTTCGTGTTGATTGTAGCTTTCAAGCGTAGTTTTTCTAGCCGTAACCGTATGTATGACACAAGTGTGGTTAAATCTTGTCTAAATGTGTTTATAGTAGGATAAGTAGGAAAATCATTAAGTTTGATAGTTATAAATCCTTGTGGATTTATTTTATATAGGATGAAATTAGCAGTCAATTAGGTTATTTTGTAAGTATAACTCAAATTATTTTCAGTTTCCAACTTTCTATTAAATTACCCCTATGCCTAGTCCTGAATTAATTTCACTCTGCCTTTGTTCAAAAATGGTCTATTGAGTTTTCCTGTGAAAAATATTAGTTCATAATCCCATACTTATAGCCATTAACAGTAGGCTCTAGATTCATTGTGAGGCCTAAGCCTACCCTACTCTTAAGTTACGCCAGAACGACGGCATAGCCTCAGATTCATTATAACAAACAGTTGTGTTTGCCCGAAAAAATGAAAGAATTAAAGGTAATAATGGTCTTACTACTTTAAATCATTACACAACTATAAGAAATGGGCGTTAGAAATAATGCTTTAACCCTAGATCGTGAGGAACTACATAATTTATGTAGTTCACAAAAGCCCTTCTAAAAGCGAAGTACAGCATAATTTGTGCTGTTGAATTAAAATCAATAAAACACATGTTTATCATCAAGTAATCAAAACAAAGCTTAGGCCTATACCAATTGACACAGAATGTTTTGTTCTATACATTTAAGATTTTTAATATTTTTTGAATGCAATTTTATAAACCTAGGACAAAATTTAAACGTGCAACAAGAAACTTTCGCTCAATTCCGCCTGGCGCGGAAGTTGGGAGTGAGAAAATGGCAGATGTTTGTCACATGACCGAAGAATAACCAGAGACGGAATGAAATGTAGTAAATGTCAGTCTGCAGAGAATGAAATACTCTATCCAACATAACAAATTATGATGTTTTAGCTGCATTTGGTATTTTACAGGAAATTTTTTTTACCCTTTTTTGCATGTTGCCCAAGAGTGGGGAACGGCATAATCTATGCTGTTGATAAAAGTTGTTCAAACTTTATTTTTGGCTGTAATCTAACAATTCTTGTATATTTCTATACAGAAATATGTGTTCTATCAAGTGTTACTGTTATAAACATTCTCAAATATTATTTTTTATAATGTTTACAATATGCACTATTTTGCAAGTGCTGTTTACATAATTTGCGCATGCTGACTTATGGTGTTATAAGTTTTATACATTTTGGAATATTTTCATATTTTACATTTTCTTGTAGCTAATAGATTGTACTAATGAAATACATGTAGTAAGAAATTATAAAAAAATTATTCTTACCCCTTATTTTTGGATTGTTATGTAAATTTTCATATAATTTTAGTTTTGTCCATAAACAAAAAATATGAAAATATGTTTTAACCCTTTCGATGCCGGGCATATTTTCCCTTGGTATGCGAGAAATGCCGGGGGTATTTTTAGTGAATATGCATAGTTTACGTTATTTTGTTCTAACTTTGTTATTTTTCAATATATTTTCATAATTATTTTTTGGTTTTTCTTGTTTTGAAATGCTCTTTTTACTACTTATATATTTTCTTAAATAAAATATTGGTTTTAATTTGTAAAATCAACTTATTTTAAAAATTAAATTTTTTTTTAATTTTTCAATTTTGAAACTTTTTAGACCATACAACAAAAATACTAGGGCTATAAAAGTGACTTTATTTGAAAGAACATTTAATTACTAACATGCATACCAAATTTCAAAGTCTTACCTTGAAAATCCCAGGATTTATCGTAATTTTTTTCGACAGTACAAAATCACATATTTGTCACAATTGAGGGATTATTTCAAGTGTGACAAATATATTTCAACAAACGCATATTTAAAAGATGTTTAAAACACTTTTTCTGAGTACTATAATCAATTCTCAACAGATTGGTACAGTATATGTGGCATATTAACGAAAATGCCTTATAGAAAAAAAAATTACGAGCGGTCCGAAATATCGGACTGCGGCATTTTTAGCGTAACTACCGCTGTCCGATATATCGGACAGCGGCATCGAAAGGGTTAAGGTACAATATAACTATTTTTCCTAAACAACTTTTTCTTGTCTTCTTACATTCAATGGTTGCCAACATCCTAGTTAATTATGTTCTATATGTTTGACTGTCTCCATTAATGGGCAGCCAGGTCTTACATCTGCTTGACAGAGGGAATGACAATACATTATTCCTATGGCATGTATCCTTGCAGAATTTGAATTTGTTATTTTAAGACTGTGTTACAGTTTACAGTATTTATTGAGGCATATTATGTGTTATTTATTGTAATACATACATGTATGGGTTTTCTTAGATTTGTTTTAGGACATTCTGAAAGCAATTTGGATAATCGGCGATTCAGATTGTTGGAAAGTACAGTTCCATAGTACTTTGGTTTTCTATTCAGAATACATCGAACATTTGTACCAAATTTCAGCACTGTAGGATTACAAGAAGTGGGAGAGTTAGTGGTGAGGGCTTTCTCTTTTTTTATTATTATTATTAACTGCGAAAGAAGACCAATCAGTCTAATCACGCAAACTTCAGTTTCTGGTTGTGTTTCTTCTACTTTCCCAGGCAGACTTTAATTTTTCTTTCATCATGGTTCTATGTTCTCCTGTTCATTTGGCTCCTATTTTCTTCTTTTGGTTCTTTCTGACTCCACTTCCCATTTGTATATTTTAGATCTGATTTCAGCTTTTTCTATGTTTATGTCTTTTTGAATTCCTAAAGTCCACGTATTTGTTTTGATTTTTTTCTGTGGCTTTTAGTAATATTTTCGTCAGTTTGTTTCCTGGAAGGCGTTTGATGTGACCATAAAACTATGGATGTTGGCTGCAAAGTTGGAGAGCTCTTCACTTCTTGTGCCGGATTGCAGTTTATATCCTTCATCAGTGAGTTTTAGGCCGAGAATTTTCCTGATGATTTATGTTCTTCTTTAAAGATGTTTTCGAGAGTTCCTTTGTTGTTGAGGTCTAAAGTTTCACTTGCATATAGGACTTCAGGTTTTATTACAGGTTATAATGTCAAATTTTGATTGATAGGTGTTTTTTATTGTAGGCCTAAATGTTTTGTGTTCAGCCAAAGACCCTCTTCATTTTTTGGATCCGGGTTTCAAATGCCTTCTATTCTTTTCCTGATGGTTCTATGATTTCACCGAGGTATCAAAACTCTGATACTTTTTCGATCTCTCCGTATTTTGTGTTTATATATATATATAGAGATAATTTATTGTTCCTGTTTTTATAGATTATGGATGAATTATATGAACGGCCATTGAAGATAGTTAAGAGCAGTAAAATTGCTGCTGGAGTTGTAGATTTAATTGGCACTGAAGATGAAAACTATGTCAATGGTGGTGTTTTGACAAGTAAGTACACTTGGCATTTTTATTACTTGAGTCTAAGTTATATGGACTAAAAAATAATTGTATGAGGTGTTTTATTTCACAATTGAATAGTCTATTTGTGTTCGTTATTACTCTTCACGAAACAGTAATATATGCAGGAATGCATCTAACCAATATTTATTATTTATTTATTTGTAAGACGCGGATCTTCAAGATATGGGCAAATCTGGATTTCGAAAGAGCGTAGATGAGCGAATGTAGTCATTGTTACAAACTAAGACTGACTGTTCCTTAGAAAGTGTCATTAATTAATAGCCCAATGACAAATGAACAGCCGGTGGTTATCAGCTGATCTCTTTCAAAATTTGTTTTGACTGTGATGGGATCAAACTGAGAACCTTTAGCCTATGAAACTGGGATTTAACCAACTATGCTACCGACAAAATTACCCTCTTCCATCAAAGTATCTAAGTCTCCATCTTTTACTTCTAAACTATCCGTTTTTATTTTAATCCAAAATTCAGTGTTTAAAAATAACACCATAACTTGAGTTTAGTTATAGCTATTTGCCTACATTTTTTGTATCTTGCAATAAATGAAATCATCTAGTAAGAAATGTAAATACCAAATATATGTATAATTTTCAATATTTTTACAAATAAACAATAAAAATATTATTTTTCAATTTTTTACTATACAGTTATTGAAAGATAATGGACATTATAAGACTAATAAAACATGTTCAGGTTCTAGTTTTTATGGTTGTTCTTCAATAAAGCTAATAAGAAATATTTCTAAAATGTTATTTTTAATTTGCTTTTTTTAAGCATCTTATTTTTAAGCCTGCTGTAAGTCTAAATCTTCTTCATAATCATCATTGAACAGAACCTCATCAAAATATTATTTTGATTTTATCAGCAAGCCTGTCAGTTATTATTTTGCTCCTGCTAGTCTTTCGCGTAAAAAAACTATAAGTACTAAATTGTTTATTAGTCTTAAACTGAAACTAAATTCATAGATAAGTAGCCTCCATTGCATGACAACAAAATTCCCACTTATTGAAATAATTTACACACATATTTAAACCTCTATAGACTAAATAACAAGTATCCTTAGACAATTACTTGATAGTAATAAAACTAATAAAAGTAATAAAAGACTTAAGACTATGTCTAACTGTCACATAGCCACATTATCTATTAACCTTAAGTTTATTAGTTTTCGTATCATAAGGGAACATAAAAAACACAAAGATTTATATTTATAATTTTGGTGTAGAAGTACAATTATTGTCAAAAATAGAAATATACAAAAATATTATCTTTTTTGGAAGTGATAAACAGTAGCCTACCTGTCATTTATGATAAAATAATAATACTTGATAAAAAAACGTATATATATTTTTATAATAAAATTTCCATATCTGTAGTATCTTTTAATAGTATTATTACTTCAAGATATTTGGCTGAGTGTGATGCGTCTCAAAGCAGTCATCTGGAAGTAGCGGCGGCTGGCCTGTACTTGTCTTGCAGAAGTAAATAGTTTCCCTGTGACAGTCCATTCTTTTTTCAAACAATGCATTTGTTTGAACCTTTCACTTTTCTTGACATGAAATGTTGTTTTTTTGTCAAGCCTTTCTTCTGGGTGTCCTTGTGCTGGACGTCCACGTTTTCGTCCTCCTTGGCAAATTGCACAATATCCCACTACACATTTTTTTTTTTTTTTTTTTTTTTAAGATTTTTTCTGAACTGTCTATGTGTTAGTGGTTTTCTTCTGGTTTTCTGAACATATTAATATAATAAATATGCATTTATAATTGCTCAATCAAAAAGCTAGAAAAATACTTTCTGGTAGCATTTTTTCATACGCAGCATGAATTAATAGGACGTTGTAAAATGATCACTCCTATTAAATCCTCTCGTTTTTTTTTTTTTTTTTTTTTTTTTTTTTTTTTTAATATCTAAGGCAAGTAAAGATTTAGGAGTTGGTGGATTGTTTGGCCATTTAAATGAAATGTATCTTATTAGGCTTTTTCTACCCTTTCCATTAGCTGTCAAAACATGAGCAGGGCACTTGCCTTTCCATGTCAATTCTAAAGTAGGTCCGTTCTCTGGCCCATGAGTTCCCCCCTTTTCATTTTCTTACCGTACGTTTTCAAATCAGGAGGCATTCCAATACGATTTGTCATTACCATCCCAGTAAGATAGTAACCTATTTTCAACAGCTCTTCACCCACTTGCAGTTTAGTGAAGTATCTATCTGTGTATAAGTGTGAAGGCCAGTTGCTTTATTTCCTTCATTTTTGGTAGTTGCAAAAGTTGCTAAAACCTTAATATTTTGTGTGATCTTCAGCACAAATTTCATTTCGATTAACGTAGTAGGGTAGAAAATCATACAAATAACCATCTATTTTTTTGTCGGATACTATATAAATGTTGAGCCCATATTTTGTTGGTTTCATGGAATTATAAACAGTGAAGCATACTTTACAAACCGACATGGCAACGGTGCTCTTGTCGACTGAGACACGTGCACTTGGTGTGTCAAATAATATACACTTTTTTTTCTAAGATGGAGGAAATAGGAAATCCTTTTGGAGTTGGTGTATTCTCATTTTCTTTATGATGAAAATGGACATCCCAAAATATGTTTAAAAACTCGCCTTTGTTAAATACATAACATAAAAATGGTATGTGGTCACATCCAATGCTGTTGTTAATATGATTCTAAAGAAGGTTATTGGATATTTATCACAACTCAAAAGAACACTTTCAGGTCAACATTCGTAATGTCCTTCTATTTTCTATAATGCGACTTTGGTGACAAGTTTGATGATTGATGTTTTTGTGCATATGAATATGTGCCAAAACATCATCGTTAAAAAATAAGTAAAAAGGGAGTATTCGGCCTGTACTCTGTACATAGGTCATAAATTGGAATACCACCCCAACTGAGCTAATGGTCAGCACTTAATTTGTTGAATGAAGTTTAGGGACAGGAATTTGGAATTTAGGCCCTTGAGAACTAGGAAGCGAGTTAAAAAAAATATATATATATATAAGATATAGATCCCAGTTTTAGCATGAACAAAGCTAAATAATAAATGTCCTACAGCTGGGATGTGGACATCACAGCCAACAGCTTATGATATAGTTTTTTCACTAACGCTTGTAATAAATGTGTAAGATAATAACAGGTATGTGCGGCCTTGTCAACAGTGCCGCCAGTACAGAAAAGAAAAACAGTGGGCTAAAAGAACACTGCCATTTTGAGAGTTAAAAGGGTACTGCTTGGTGGTAGTAATGTTATTTATTGATATGACACCAGTTGTAAGGTTAAGAGACGAAAGACTATGAGTGAGTAGGATTTGGTAGGGCTTGTTTATAATTAATACAATACACAGTTTTGGGTTTAATAATTAAATATGTGAGACTGTTTTCCTTATAACAATCTTCACTTCTTTGTGGACTTAAAAATAACTGCTTTTCAGACTCATAAGTTTCTTGGATATCTTGTGGATCAATCTGTGCAGATCTTATGGATATACGTGATATACAATACACAGTTTTGGGTTTAATAATAAAATGTGTGAGACTGTTTTCCTTATAACAATCTTCACTTCTTTGTGGATTTATGAAAAACATTGCTTTTCAGATTCTAAAGTTTCTTGGATATCTTGTGGATCGAGATTAACAACTTTAAACTGTGATACTGGATCCAAACGAACAGGATGGACGTTTGGCTGGGCTTTGCAAGATCCGACATACAAGGTAAAATAGATGTATCTGTAGGTACTTGTAGAAATATCTTATTTCATTAATTGGAGACCCTTCTGCGTAATTTCCACTTCAAACCCCTCCCCTGCCATCACATACATATTCACTAACTATTGTATATAGTTGTGTGGTGATATGCAAATAAATGCTCGGTTCTTCGAACAAAGTGGTTTTCTTCTCTCCCATTACAAAGTTTGTTGCCTGTATTAGTGAAACCACTACTACCAGTTAATCCACCAAAGCTTCTGGTCTTCATCAGTTTCCTTCTCCATCATAATTATGATCAAATAACCTTCTTTAATTGTCCTTCATTATCACTAGGCATTATTTTATTTATAAATATTGAAAATGTGCTGTATTATAATTACTTCTAACAATTAACCTTTTTTAACAATAGTTGTATGTATAAATTTGTTTATTTATTTGTTGTGGATTCATATATTTTAATGTATTGGAGAAATAGGACATCAGCAAACTTACCTTAGAAGACAAATCCACTAACACAAGATTAGTAGTAGCTGCCATAGCTTTGAGATCACAACATCGTGACAGTCCAGCTACCAGATTTGTTGCTCGTTTAGAACTATCCAGGGTGTACTTACAGCTTTAAAGAATTGCTGTGGACGCGAATGACATCACACCCCCACACCCTGATCTCTCATGTTTCTCCAACTTCTTGGCTCCCGGTGCAATATAGCTCCTCCAGATATAAGACGACATGAGGTAATACTTCAAGAATTCAGTAAGATATTGAATGCCCCGCTAAGATCTTGAATGCTTCGCACCTCCCCATTAAATAGGATCTCCCATGTTAGAACGGTCGCTTAAAATCTCTAAACCCACCTCTATGTATTGCTTTCCAGTTGAGCAGATCAAACTTCTCACCCAATACTAGCTGGGCCGTAGCTTGGAACAGTTTTGATGGACGAAATAAGTTCCTTATTAACGATCCATCAGTACCTGTAGGTTGGATGAACCTCGCTCGTAGGGAGTGGACACTGTTGAATCGGTTCCGAACTGGCATTGGCAGATGCAATTACTGGAAGTATAAATGGAGATTGACACTAGATCAGTCATGTGATTGCGGGGAGTCTATTCAAACAAGGGAACACATAGTTACAGAGTGCCCCCTGCACTCTTTTACGGAGGGATCAGCCAGCATACACAGAATCAGTGAGGCATGTCTTAGATGGCTCGATGAATTGGACTTAGCTTTGTGACAGGAGATTAAATTTTTAAATATTGAATATACTATCATGACTTTCGGATATTTATCCGTATATATTTAATATACTATCGTAGCTTTAAAACTAACAATAGTAGCTGACAACAAACCATACGATATAGAGTAATAGTAAACAAATTCAAAAGAATCACATCACAAATTTTCTGTGCCACTGATATTATAAAACATGTGTGACAATGTGATTCTTTTTTATTTGTTTACTACTACTGTGGTGTTAGTGCACTTGTCTTCTAAGGTAAGTATGCTGATGTCCTAGTAATCTTTTTAACCTAACCTAAAATATAATTTAATGTAAAATTTATAGTACAGTGGAGTATTCTGCATCTAATTGTAGTCTCCTCAACTAAAATTCATTGAAGGTGTATATTATCTTTGTAGTTCAGAAAAAATGTTGTTTGTTTCAGATTGTATGTGTTGAAGAGCTTCCCAATAAATCAGGTGGAAGTCCCATCCTCATCGTGGCATGTGAAAGTGAATCAACTGGAAGCTCTTTATGCTTTTACCATTCGGGGTCATCTAGAGTGTTAAAGGCAGTACATTTCACTGAAAAGGTCTGTTTATATTTGAAACTGTATAATCTAACAATCTATAAGACTGCAAAGAAGAGATTCGTGTTAAAATAATGTTGCACGCTAATGAATATGGATATAAAGGTAGCTGATTGCAGTAAAATAAAAAAAGCTGTCAGAGTAATCTCAAAAGCTGGTATCCGAGATCATTGTAAACCTCTGTTTGTTAACAAGGAAATTCAAATTGTCATTAATCTTTATATTTATGATCTCATTTTATATGTAAGGAAACCCCACATTTATTAAATTTTACCAGTAATGTTCATAGTTATAATACCCGTAATAAAGACAAAACAACTATTAATTTTCATAGGCTTAGTAAATCAATCAACAGCCACATGTTATTTCATTAAAGATTTACAATAAACTTGAACATATTATTCACGGGTATTCAGAGAAACTATTCAAACTAAAATTGTACAGTTGGCTCCATTTTATTCACTACAGAAATTTGTTGATTCAAATGTGGAATTTTAAATTGTTACATTTAGTTATTTTGTCTTAAGTTCGTTTTTATTATGTTTAAATTATTATTTATATATATATTTTTTTTTTAAGTTTTAAATTTACTAAAATTGTTAAGAATGTATTTTCTAAATTGTTAAAATGTTGTTTTTAATTCAGTGTTTAAGTTTGTTATGTTTTGTTGGCTTATTGATTGTTACATTTTTTTTAACTGTTTATATTAACTTCTTAAATCAAATAGGCCTACACCATCCTGTTTTGTGGGCTTCAGGTTTTAGTTAAATGATCAACTTAACTAGTTCCATGGGCACAAACCTCCTCAGACTTATTTTAATCTGTTCTTTTTCTTCTTCTTTTTACTGTTAATGTTTTCCTGATTGTTATATTTATTTTATGTGTTAGTTTTAGATAAGTACACCCAAACTCTTGTACTTTTGACTTGCCTTCTGGCAGCAATCTGACGTTGTCAATACTTGTTAAGTTTTATGGCAATAAACATGATTTGATTTGATTTTAGACCAGTGCCTCTATAAATTTGCGCTATACAAAGTACCAGCCGCAGCTGGATTTGAACTAACGATTTTCAGGACTGTACCTGGGCATAATACAACGCCATAGATGGCTTTCAACGGCTGATAGTGTGGTGCATTTATCTATTATTTATCATGCTGTTCCATTTTGGGGGCACTGGTCATATATGGGTTAATTTCATTTTGATTGTCTTGCCCCTCTGTGTCTTATAAGTTCCAAATTGATTAATTTGTATTAATACATAGCCTGTCTGTAAATTCAGATGAAATGAATAATCTAGTCACAATTTAGTACATTTAATACCAAATGTTATTTGTTCTATACTGAATGTTTACTGAATGTGTGCGTTCATTTACTATTGAATTATATATATAACATGTATATTTTTCTACTTATATTTTGTTCTTTTTTTTATTTACTTCATTTTTATGTAATATTTGTATCTTAATTCCTGTTTGGAACAAAAGAATGACTGGAATTTTAACTAGTTTTCAATGTGAATCATCTTTACACTTTATTACTCAGAAACCTGTTAATATATCTTATTAATATTTAAAAACGTTGTTAACAGTAATGTTTTCTATGAGTTTTACAAATTTCAGAATTTTAACTTTTCAAGAAAAAAGTTCTTGTCGATTTCCTGAAACGTTTTAGTGGCTTCTAGAGGTTGTAAAATAAAATACTTGGTCACGTTGTAATCCTGAAATGTATGATGCATTAATTTATATTTGTAAGTAAATGCAGTTATTTTAAATTGTGTTAAATGGTTACATTAGTATTGACCCACACAATCCGCCACCATACCAAGTATTGTTATGGTGCCAAACCAATGTACGGTGGTATTGGCTCACCCACCTATCCATCAACGTATGGTGGTATTGGTATGATAAGTAAATACAACAACTGTTTGAATAGCATTTACTTCAAACATTTTTAAAGGTATTAAAAATGTTGAAAGACAGATTCTTTTTTATAATCTTCAACACTGGCAAAAAATTGTCAAAGTGGTAATCATATGAAGGTGGTGGTAATCAACAATTCTTAATTTATTATTATTATTATTACTAATAATTATATATGTATACATTTTTTAGATAACATCGTTGTCCATTGTAAGCAAATCAAATGAATCAGAGAAAAACATTTGTAATCTACTCAAACCATGGAATGGGATTGTAGCTGTAGGGACAAGCACAGGGAAGGTCTACTTAGTTGATGTTTGGTGGATTGGCCTCGAAAAGTGTAAGTTTCTGATTTCTGCACTTCAAGGATTGTTAGTTGTGTGTTTCAACATTCCAGAACAGACTGTGCATAATGCAACAAATTGTGGTTTTAATTGCAGGACTATGAGGCCAACTAAAGATAGAAAAAATACAACAAAAATAGTTTATTTGTATACCTAATTTTCATATATACTGTATGTATCTTAAGACTGTTATAAATATTATTTAGATAAAATATGTTGGCACAAGCTAATCGCAGAAAGCATTCTAAAATTAAATATTATATATCAATATACAAAAAATATACATCACTCTCCACTTGTCAGCCAAGTGGAAAAGGATGGACATGAATTTGAACTATTTCAAGAAAATCAGAAGCAAAGGTGACATGTAGCTAAAACAGTTAAGAAATATAAACAATAACTAGAATATATGGGGTAAGAATAACCTCAACAAATTGGAACTCCCTTTTGTAGAAATCAATTCTTACCCTAGCATATAATATAGTCATAAATAAATTTACTAGAAATTTATAACTGCAACCAATACAGAAACCTAAAAATGTATTACCGCGGTAACAATAATGTTAAAAAATATGATACAAAGTTTCTATCAACACTACACATTTCATTTACGTACTGAAATTTAGCTAAGAACATGCTATATCATATAAATACACTCTTTGAAAGCCTACTTTTGAAGGCTAATTAGCAATAATAATAACTAATTATGTACAGTATCTAGATTCCCGAATGAATGAAGCAATAAAGCAATATGGCGAGACTGGTTGTAGGTCGTTGGCCTATGAGTTGGCAATTTTCACAAAGCCGTGTAAAATATGTAACACCAAACAATCAATGAATTATGCATGTCTTTGTTGTCTGCGTTTAATGTAGTCTCCGTAGATGCAAAAAATATTGCCGTAACTTATCAGGTATTTATTATAACAAAGTTTCTTTCGGGCGGGACAAGGGAGGTGTAATTATGCCGCAAAGCACTGACAAAGCGCAAAAGGGGGGTGCAATTACGCCGTGACGCAAATTAAGGGTTAACAATAGTGAATTGTAGAATCTAGGAGGAAACAAAAAAAAAAAAATGGAATTATAAAATAAATAGCTGAGTTATAAATATAACGTGATCCGGTGTAAAAAGTCCAATTTTAGGCCCGGCCTTTTAGGATATATATATATTGGCTGAAAATGCCTGTTCCTTTAGGGAAAATTCACTTTCCAATTTTAATTGAAAAACTATATTTAGAAAATTTAAATACTACTGATATTCATCGAAAACAACACAGCCAATAATACAATAGATGTTTTTATAAATTACGCTTTTAGTTTTAACTGTAACAAATAACACTATTTTTGGGTCAGTAAATGTTAATCAAGCCAATGAAATTGTAATCATAAATCCTTTAAAACATTGTAAGAAGAAAAATAAATAATTAAAATAAAATATAATAGATATAATATAACAAATAAAATAGATAACAATAAAAACTACAAAATAATAATAATAGTAAAATGATCAAAATCCACTTTGTCTTGTGCTGACAGAATATAATCTTAAAAATATATTTATCAATCCAAATCCCTAGCCTTTTTCAGAAATGAAATGTTTTGAATTATTAGTATATGACTAAGTATAAATAAACGTTAATATCTTAAACTCACTATAAAAGCCATTTCATTATTATACACAATAAAAATTATAGTTTTCTGGAACTGGAACCAAAGAACCAACTTTTTCATCCAGTTCTCTGTTCCAGTTCTTTTATCAATAACGGATAGAACCGAGAACCCACTTTAGGAACCAACCTTTCCCTAAAATTAACTATAAGTATGTCTATCACCATGAAACAAAAAAGTGGCATTTGCACATTGACATTGCAGTATGACAACAATGGTAGTTTATATTTTATCACTTGTAGAAAACTATATTTTCTAAATGTATATAAATTTGGGAACTGTTAGCCATTGTCAAAATCTATTATCACCACATTACATTTTTCAAGAGCAGCCATTCTAAACAAAATGGAAATCTATATTTATAAAAGAGGAAGTTTGTGCGCTGCCAAACCATCCAACCGATCGCCATGAAACTTTAGGATGTTGTCCTGTATACTCCCGAGATGGTTTCTGTGAAGTTTGATGCAGATCCGTCCACAGGGTCTCGCCCCACGGGCTACTAAAGATCCCATGTTATACAAATGGAGAATCTGAATTGTTTACAAAAAACATATGACTGTGTGGTTTAATGTAGTTTCACATGCCATAAGCAGATTGAAGTTCTCACAACAACAGTACTGTATATGTTTTGATTTATTGTAGTTCTACATTTCACCTTGAGAGTGTAGCACACACTACTTTTACTTGATCAGGTGATCTGTATTTGGTGTTAACCTTTTTTCCTCGGTAATTAAAACGTGGTGAAACGTGAAAATAAAAAATAAATAATTTATACACCAAATAAGGAGACCAAAAATATTGTTTACCCGCTTGCACTCATTTAATAAATAATGGTTTTTTTCTATAATTCTTTTTATTGCTTTATTTTGGTATGTCAATGAAAAATGAAAGGCGAGACAACGTCCGCCGGGTTCAGCTAGTATATTATGAAAATAAAAAAATTTTTCAACATAATACATCAGTTTTGTGTGATAATTTATAAATTCGTGAGTTTAACATTCTTATGAATAGTTTAGGCATTGTTATGTAATTTGTTGAAAATATTCTTGCAAATTGCCCAAAAACAACCTGCCAATTAAGATATATTTATGTAACAAGGTCAGGGTTAAGCACTTGACTAATTTGGAATGAACAAAATTGGAAAAGTTAATAACGATACTAAATCCTGAAGGGTAGGGTCAGGCAGCTCTAAAGGGAACAAACATTGTTTCGACTTAACTATTATATGGTAGCTAAAGTATCAGTTTAGCTACAGAGGATCTACTGCTTAGAACTTAATACCAAAATGATGCAACGCCAATCAAATTTCATTAAGATAAAGCATATATTTAAGCAGTTTTTTTTAACCGATTGTTAATTAGATTAATCTGTTCACTTGCTTTTCTGTTGTCTGCTAAGGGTGATCAGAAAAATATCACTAACAATTTTATTTTTTAAACATTGTTTTAAAAATCTACTTTTACTGTTTTCTTAAAAAATATAATGGGTTATATTTTGTTGTTATTAATTTTATTAATGAATGTGATATTTTAAATCTTGTTTTTTAAACTTTTATTCAAAGAAGTAAAGATGGCATAAAGAAACGTTTACTTTGAACAAAAATGAATAGATATGCCTAGGAAATGACATGCCTGTAAATTGGATGTGTGATCTCTATAATTATTTATTTAATTAGTAACTATTCATGCTTCTTAATGTTTAATGGATTTGTATTTAAAGTTTAATAAGATTATTGATTAGCAGTATACCTGTAATATGGTAAAGTGTTGGCCAGTTACATTAATATATTACTTAATTTCAATTTTAAGTTACTTGCTAATAAATTGAATGCCCATTTGAATCTCTCTTTCATTGTTTGAGTCATTGTAGCAAATCACCAATATACTTTGTACTAATATTTAGAAAATAGATAAATATTTGTTCACATTTGATACGTTTGTTTGTTATTAGGTATGGATGATTATCAGCATAAGCACTATGATGAACAAAGGCAAAGTAAGATTAGTGAAGTCTCTATTCAAGACCTGAAGAACGATATTAATGTGAAAACCAGCAACGTGCGGCATGGAAGTGTAACTCTAGCTTTGTGGCTTAATGGTAAATCAAGTAATATTTCTTTCCCTTCCTCACCACAACTTGTATCTTCAAGTTCTAAGTAATTGTGTTTTATGAAATAATATTTACCACAGTTTAACCGTACGCAGTAGTTCTAACGCAGATTATTCACACTGGTAGTTAATTGTTTCTATGACCACAATAATACATGTTCCACCTAAAATAAAATACCACTCAAATTGGGAGCCATGTTATTTTCAGAGGTATAAATTTTCAGAGGCAAAGAAAGAATGGGACTGAAATAGTTTTAAGTGTAAGGTAAGAAAGCTCATGATCAAAGAATTGTTCAGAAAAGAAGATGATTGATATTTTATTAAAGTGTAGTTCTAATTCATTGTTGTAAAAGATATCAGAATAACAATTTTTGTAATAGTAATCTTTCTTTTTGATGCTATTTTGTAATTGTATAATTAATTTGTCAAAATAAAGAAGTTTTGATTTGATTTAATTTTAACCTATAAATTAAGTAAGTGTGATTTAACAGTTCTTTCCAAGCGTAATAATCATTTTACAATCAATTTTTAAACATGTAAAATAAAATTTATATGGTCTCTTATAACAGAGAGCAATAGAGGGTTTTCACATAAATTAATCCTTATTATTTCTACTGTGTTAGTTTTCAACAAACCAAAATTTTATTGTTTTAATACCACCTTAAAACTCATAAATATTTAAATGGACAAATTTAGTATTAATTGAAATTGAAATTTTTTTTTAATTTGAAAGATTCAATCCTTTTTCATCTTGTATCAATATCTACAATAAACTGTGATTTAAATCTTCAACCAGATCTTACAATGTACCAAAACTAATCCTAAAACTTAACCCTTAAAGCGCTGAGTAATTGTTCGTAATTTTTCAATTAATGCTCGATTTTTTTATTTATAATTTTTGTTTTCTTTAAAGTTATATTTCTTTCTATTTTAACCAATTTATTGCAAGGTTGAAAAAATTATTATAACTGTAAGACACAATTTTTACATTTTTATTCATCTAAATCTAAATCATCTGGGTTAGTCATTATGAAAATATTTACAGTCCTACAGAATACAACTAGACTATGTAATAATAAAATAAAATTATTTATAACTTAAATAAATAAAACTGGAAAAATATAAAGTAAAGGGCAAGTTATAAAAGTTGTTTACTCAAATAAGGTTAGTAATTACTTTTGAACACACAACAAGCAACTGAGCGGTGTGCGTCTGTCTTCACGTTCCGCACATATAGGCATCGAGCGCTAGCGGTAACTTCGAAAATGGCAGTGGTTAGTAAAAACGTCATATTTATTACAGTTGTTGCCTAGTACCAGTTCATATGATTCATAACCAAATAACAACCTAAAAATAGTGTTGATCTTGAACCGTAGAGCTCGCTGTTGTATATTTAATTTAATCTAAGTTTATAAATATCGACTAGAGTAAATATACGGATACCGCGTTGTGGGCAATTTACACATGCGCATATATTGGATTCCGCATTTTAATGGTTAAGTTCTTTTGCTGTTATTAACCTAAATACTTTTTTATCTTGTAAATTAACTTGAGACTATTAAAATCGATAAAAAGAATATTTGTATAAAATAGATCTTTTTATGCTACAAAAACAGTTATAAATTGCTAACGTAAATGAGGGCTTTAAACCCCTGCTCTCTGAAAAAAACTGCTTTGTCAGGGCCTGTGCTATTTACGAATTATGCCTTTATTTACTGTCATAAATTAAAAATAAAATACCTATTTAAAGATTAAAACTTTTTTACTAGAACCGTTTTGTCATATGTTCAAAATCTTCCTTATTTTGATTTGATAGGTTATCTAATTCGCTCAATATTTTGATGAGTGCCAAAATAATAGTAAAACAGATATAGAAATTTTAATAAGCTATTCTAGTCATAAAATTAACTTGTTTAAAAGTTTAACTGTAATATGTGACCACGCAAATGCCTGCAGAACGTATTAAAACATTTTCCTTGAGATTTTTTAGTACTTGCATCCGTTATACAGTAGTATGATGTACTAGGAAGTATGATGTGATGGTATTGAAAAGGGCTAGAAGCTTTAGCTGCTTCCAATTTTTGCACATATATTCATGAAATTTTTAAAATTTTTGTTTAGAAGAAACACTATTGAGAGAAAGAAGATTGCAGTGTGTTCTGGGGCGCTTGCCTCGAGAGTTCCTTGGTGTATCTTCACTCAAGTATTTTCCACAGATATCCATGCTGGCAGTGGGTTACAACACTAGTTGTTTCCAGCTCTGGAATCTCAAGACCCTTGCAGTACAGTAAGATAGTTTTGTGTTCCTCTCAGCTAGATTTAATCACAGTCTTATGTTCATGAGGCAGGCAGTAGACACCTTGTTTCTGTAAAATATCCTGATTTTAGTTTTCTTTTCAACTATTATCATGTAAATTAGTAAGAGCAGTACCTTCAGTTAGGTTATATATATATATATATATATATATATATATATATATATATATATATATATATATATATATATATATATATATATATATATATATATTTAGGATGTAATAAAATTAAAAACTGAGTACCCTTTAACATTAAAGGGTACTCAGTTTTTAATTTTATTATGTTCTAAAAATACGTAAGTAGCCCTAATTTTTAACTTTGTATATATATATATATATATATATATATATATATATATATATATATCTAGTAAAGTAAAACCTTTTTGTGACACCAATATATGATTTAATCTTGGATTTGTTGTCTAAACTACATAAAACTTCTACAAATCACCCTTTCTGTGTTTTATAATACAACAACTTTGTACTCTCATTTTCCTACAAAAAGCAAACAAATAACGCCTTGCTGACGGATCTACATTGCGATAAAGTCTCAAAATTGAAATACAAACATGTAAATATTTCAGAATAAAACATTTCAGATGATTACCCTATTCTGAAAAACTTTATTTATGTAGATATAGTCTTAAAATATCACGTTGGGTAAATTGTCAAAATACTATACACTGTTGTGGTATAAATAAAATATCTTACTGAAAATAAGTCTTCGAAATATGTTACTAAACATCCCAAGTTAGTTTTTTGTGTATCTGCATAAAAGTACTTAGTTTTCTCAAAGCCAGGAACTAACCGGAACTGATTTTAGTGAAGAACGAAACTGAAATAAAATTCTTTTAAAGACCCATCACTTGTACTCAGATCTCTTCCACTTTTATCCAATATTTCCCAACTCAAAAAAATGGAATTAGTTTACTTATACATATAATAAAGAATATTAATATAATATTTCAACCATCAACAAAACTGCACACATATAACAGCTCTGTAATGAAGTTAATCTGTACTTTGTTTCTTTATTTTTTGTCTATCTTGCAACACATATTGTAAATTTGATGTATAGTTAACTTTGCCCAGTAATTTTACTGTGGCACTAAGCATAACAAAGGTATTTCTTATAAAGTACAAGTTCTCAGGTTCTTGGTGTTCAAGATTTTGTTTTATTTTTATGTAACGTTCTAAAGTTCTTGATTTTTTAACTCTACTGGTGGCAAGTGACGTCTAGCCATCACCTGCAAACAGCTTATGGTTGGCAAGTGACGGCTAGCTGTCACCTGGACGCGTCTACAGTAATTATTTTATTACAATGCTTACTGATAACATAGCGAGGAAATCTCGCGGTGACACTGGAAACGTAAGATTGTAATCTATCGCCAGATATCACCTGTTCTACATCCGAGCCGTTTCGGTATTGGAATGGAGTGATAACAACATGTAAATTATTTGTCTTCACGCGCCATACTTGATTTTCGACACCAAAAAATTTAGCATTAGTCTACGAATTATTTATTCATGTGTATTATTATACTTTATGTGTTATGATTTTAGAATGACATCAATATTGTTGTGTACAGATATTTTTGACAAATATTAGTATTTTTATAACAAATAATAAGGTTAACGAACCTTTGCCGTCTTCAGCTACAAAATATTTTATTGGACTACCGGTTTTAGAGCAAGAACTCCATTGTCACATCCACTGTATGTTGTCAAAACAGTCACATTCAAAACATGAATGTGGATGTGACCATGGAGTTCTTGCTCTGAAACCGGTAGTCCAATAAATAGGATTTTGTAGCTGAAGACGACAAAGGTATGTTAACCTTATTATTGTTCAGGAGGCTTTATCAATGAATAAATTAGTATTTTTATTTGATTAATTAATTATTATTTCTTGGTTGACTCAAATAAAAAGAGAATTTTGTTTATTTGTAACTTTTTTCAATTTATATAGTTTATTCAATCAACATAGCTCAAATGTACTAATCATATATGTTTTTACATAGTAAAACTTATGGGGTAAAAATGTTTCAATGAGTATTCTTGCACATGCCTCAACTACAAATTTTAAATTTCTGCTATGGTTTAGCTTTTTTCTTATAACTTTTGTATGGTTTTACATAATGAAAACTTTATAATATGTATTATTTACAATTTATTGGATATTTAAAATATTTGACATTTCTAATAAATCTGACAAAACAAGGAGAAGAAACAACTTCTTCAGTTGGAAAATGTTATAAATTGTTTGCGAAAAATATAAATTCTATACAAAAATGTTATGATCGGTTTCCATCAAATATTGTTGGTATCTATGTTTTTTTAAAGAGAAATATATATACAGTACATACTGTAACGTTATTCATAGGAAAAATTTTACATAAGACCTAAGCAATAGGGAAAGTACATATGTTTAGTTTTGCAAGATAACTTCAATTTCCATATAGGTATACCCATAGTGTTATACATTTTCAAAAACAAGACGTTGAAAATCTGTTTGCTACCTTACATTTTGGAAAATGTCCTAGATGTAAATTGTCTAGTCATGGTCCCCTACTATTTTAGTAAAAAATTTAATTTTTCATATATAAAATTTTAAAAATCCATATATACAAAATAATAGTTAAATTTAAATCAAATACTACTATTCCCCATTCAATTCTGAAAAGAAACGTGCGTAACAATGCACATATACTGTATTGTTTGTATTTTTAATTATTTTTAGTAAAACCTCTAGCGCAACCCCTAAAAACAGCCTGCCACTCAGAGTAAAATGACCTGCCACTAGTACGGTTAAAGATATTGTTTTATTTTGTTAACAGGTATACTTCACCTCTACTAGAGGCAATGTTGCCAGTGTTTTCGTTTACCCTTCTGGAACCTTCAGATGATCCAAGATTTGTCTGCTACCTTTGGTCATTCCATCATTCCGTGGATGAGGACAACATACCGTTCGCTGGGATGTATCTTCTAAGTTTCCGTGATAAACATCTAAATAACTACCGTAATGAACACTATTATGAGGTAGGTTTTATTAAAACTTTTGTGACGTATATGATTCATTTATGAAGCTAATAGATTTTTATTGTTAAATAAACCCAATAACAGATACATTTTTGTTTTATCCTGTTCTAGGGATTATCATCATGTAATATATGTTACCAACTAGATTTGGGCAATGAAATTGAAGATGCAGTCAGTGGTCGTATCGTCTCTTGTCAAGCAATTCGTAGAGCCAACACAAAGTCTTCACCATTGTGGTTTGATATGGGAGCAGAAGGTAATGAACATACAGTATGTTTTATTTTAATATAGGTTATTAACCCCTCAACAGCTTTTGCCATAATATTACACCGCAAACAGCTGATTTTTATTTTTACATGACTTTGGTAACAAGTAATTATTATTATTACTAGGAGACACCTCTGCACGCTTTGTGTGCAAACCCCTTCACTCGCTGTGCTTGTGACGCCTCGGCATTCAACTTTTTACTTCAAATATTAGTAATTAAACTGTAGTAAGTAAAATCGTATTATTTAAATTCATTTATAGTAGCTCACTTACTGAACTTGATTTGTACTCTGTTTATATAATATAATAATATTGTAAACAACAAATCTTATTACTAAGCCTATTTCAAATGTTTTCATTTTATTTAATGGCTGATGATAACATACACACAGACAGATCATGTATTCGCTCTTTTATAATTTACTTGATATTTTACTGTGCTGCTCTCTATGTTTAACCTAACATGTTATTTGGATCATTTAAAATTTGTTCATGCTACCAGCTGTCAATTGAAATTATCTCCGTAAGAATAACATTGTAACTTTGACGCCGTGTAGGACAAAAACCTATGAGAGTTTTCAAAATCTAGCTCTGTTACAATTTAGAAGCCAAAGTTATCTTTTGAATAAAAAAACTTCATCAAAATCGGTTAAGTATTATATATAGGGTTATGCCTTGGTTGTATATCCATGGAGAAGAACTCACAATTGATACAGGTAGCTAATATTTTTGCGGGGAAACGGGCGAGAAAAAAAAGAGAAATTGGTCGTGGTTCAGATATGGAAGATGCCGGGTTCAGGTCGGTCCCGACTGGAAATTAATGCTTTAATTGACAGAGGCCGTGTGGGAAATTCTTCTGGATTAAATTACGCCGTTTCCGCCGCGTTAGAACCGCGCGGGCTGGGCCGAAGGTTTAGGCCGCGTGAGTGCTAGTTGACAGTTCCCTATAAATCACAACCAGCTTTGATCAGCTCTAAATTAATGTACCATAAGGGTAAATATAGTTTTAACATAATTATAATTAACTGGTTGGCTGCGATCCCCTCGTGCCCTCAATTACCGAAACTCTACATTTTAGATTGGCTACCTGATTCCTACCTAAAAGAACTACTCCCCCCCCCCCCCAAAGGTTAATTTAGCCTAGGCGAAACATAATAAATTACTCTAGGTTAATGCCTTTACTAAGATGCTACTTATCTAGCCAGCGGCCTTGGGTGGCGTTTGGTCCGGCGTCTTCGACACACTGCTCCTACCTGCTTCCGTCCGGCTCCCCTCCCCGACCCGAGCGCATGCGCAAGCGATGGTTGAACTCTTCGCCGCGCGTGGCGTCTGCCACATTTTGCATTAGCCGTCTAAACCTTCTATTTTATGAACATGTTGGTTGCTTCTGTAAGAGCTCTTGATTTGTGATTTATAATTTTGATTTTTAGTTAAAAGTCTTGCAATTGCTATTTATATTTGTTTTGAAGTGAAAATAATGAAGTAAGTATAGATTTTGTTTACCTGTAGTATTAGTATATTTTATTTTTCATTGCAGATTTGTGAGTTTTATTTTATTAGCGAAAGTACTAGGTTACTTTTTTGCTACTAGTTTTTGGTAACTAGTAGCAAAAAACGTACCTAGTACCTACTAATAGGTACTGGTTTTGCCGTGTAAAATAAATGTTTCAATTTAAAATTTGGTGTAAATGAACATTTTATTTATATTGGATGAAGTTTTTTTCGTTTTGATATAGAAATTTGAACTACTAGAATGGATGATGTATATGAATTAAAATCCATTTTCTAGCCACTGAACTGTTGTAAATAGACTAAAATAGGTGTACTTTACTTTCACGTCAAACAGTTCACAGCGTGTGATGGTGAGAATACTAACTACATGTTTCGCCGTGAATGCGGCATCTTCAGGTTAAATAAATAAATAAATCGCCGTGGACCGTGAAATGTGTCTGGTAGGCCTACCGAAAAGTTTTAATGTTCATTGTTTCCCTTGTGTGAACTGTGTTTGTTAGGTTTTAATTAATTTGTGACGCATCCCACTGGGACTTATTTATTTATTTATGTTCTTTAACCTGAAGATGCTGTCCGTATTCACGGCGAAACATGTAGTTAGTATTCTCACCATCACACGCTGTGAACTGTTTGACGTGAAGGTAAAGTACACCTATTTTAGTCTATGTATATGAAGTTTGATTGTTAACCTAATAGTGAAATTAATGATTTACGACGAACCCCCTAAAATACTAATTCTATACCACTATGATCTTTTTGATTTGTTCAAGCTTTTTATAACTGATGAACTTATCAGCATTATTGTTATTGAAACAGATGAGTTTGCTGAACAGGTTTAGCATTTCTTCCTTTACTTAGATTTAGTAGTTTCAATCATGAGAAACCCGCAGATAGCAATAGAATAATGTTGTTGTTGGCTGTTACATTATTGTAGAACCTAAAGTAGATGGTTACTATACCAAAACACCTTCCTTTTAACACATTGACTCGTTTCAATTTTATCATTGAGATGTCTAAAACTGCTCAATCGTTTCCTGCAATTTTCCAGCAACAAAACATCCCATCAAAGCAAAAAATTGAGCAAAATTAATCGACTGTTTGGTTACAAACAAAAACGTTGACGGATGTGTAAACCCACGGAAAAGATGATATATTACTCAACTAACCCAATTAAAAGAATCAGATCTTTTTATGTTAGCCCAAAATGAAACTTCCAACTAAACATAACTCCCAATATTAGCTCATAGTTACTGTTTTATCAAAAACAATTTTCTAATGTAATATGCCACAAGAAAGCACAAAAGAAACAAATGATAAGATAGTTCTAGAAAAAACTAGTCAGGTACTGAGTGAGTATTGAAAAAAGATTATAAAGTATAAAATTAAAGTTTTATATTTTTGTAGCTGGAGAAAGAGATTTGAGTGTTGGCAACAAATTTCCCCAAGTATGGGAAATCTTGGCTGTCTGGCTTCTAACAGCCTTGTAAAGAAGATAAATTAATAAATATAACATTTCATACAAATTAAATGTATTTATCTTATATTTTCAGAGGGATCGCAAGAAGATATCACTACCAGCTTGCTTGCCATTGCTTGGGAAGTGTGGACACTAAATCAGGCTGCAAGGTTCCAGCGGCTGACGCTGTTTGACCTAAATCAATGGTATCGCGAATACATGCCCCACTCTTCAGACATCAGTTACTCACGCTTTATGACTCACTTCTGCCTTCCGGACGGTTTGCTACTGGCAGCCAAGGTTCTCCCACATACAGTGAAGCAGTTTGTCACTTTGCAGCCGGTTGACGAACATTTCTATCCATCTGGAACATCTTTTCGTAAGTGTCAGCTTGTGTAATTCTGTAAAAACAGAACCTGAGGATATTACATAAACTATTAGTAGTAGAATACAAACCAGAATAGTTAAATAGCAAGCAACAACTGACAATGACTTATGTTACTCAAATTTAAATTGTTTTCAAACAAGATCTATCAATTTGAAAATTCTTTGATAATATAGTAGGAGAGATAGGGCATCAGAAAATGTATCTGAGAAGACAAGTCCAGTAACAAAACATACAGAAAAACTTTAGAAAATATTGGTACAAGGACAGTTAGAATAAAGTAAGTCTTTACTCACATGATGAAGGTGCCACTAGCACTGAAAAAGTGTTTTTTTTTTCTTTAAATATTCTCCTTTATGTTATGTTAGTGGACTACTGTCAATGTAAGTAATGCCCGCCTACCTGTAGATTTTCACATTATATGGGGACCCATTTGTATATTTTCTATTAATAGCAGCCTATTCAGCAATATTGTTATTTTTATGACTAATAAATATGAACAACTTCAATTTAAAACATTTAACTAAATCTTGTCATTACTCCTTTTAAGACAGAAAATACTTATTTTTTTATTGTGGTACTTTTTTAATTAGTTGCAAAATGAATTGAAATTAACTGTTTATGGATTTAGTTAATATTTACAACTTACAAATGTATACATCTACACTATAATTGTTTGTATAGCTGCTAGCAAGAACCTACTACCTATCTCCTTATAATACATATACCATAATTTGTTCTCTCATTACTACAACTTGTTTATCTTAAAGCTTACCATAAATGCATTACTATTTAAACATAGTTTCATAAACATCGTTGAAGTAAAGGTGGTTTTCAGAGTGTGTGTGTCTGGAGCAGTCTCGAGTGCTAACTTGTGCTCATTTAGGACTTCAGGAAGAGTGCCTTGAGGCCATCCAAGAAGGTGGTCCCAGTGCCTTGCTCCTTCCTGCTCAACTCTACAAACTGTGCTTGCAGGCTGGCATCAAGCCCCTGTTGGGCGAAGTGGCTAGCCCCACCTCCTCTCGCACCGTAAGTACTGAGCACCAGAACATTATAATAATATTAATTAAATCAAAAGAAACAAGGCCATTTTTTTATAAAGTCAACTACAAAGGAAGTGCATAAACTTCTGTTTGCAAGTTGGGGACCACTGCCCCATTTTTGTACACGATTCCACCACAAACAGTAAAGATTCAAATTTTTAGGGATGGACGGGTCTCGAAATTTCGGGAATTCCCCGGAAAATTATAATTCTCGTCCTGCGAGAAGGAATTTTTGTTACGATCGGGAATTCCATTCGAGAGTTTTTCAATTGTTATTCTAAGATGTAACCAACTAAATAAATAGTTTGATCTCAAAAACACGGTTATAATCGACATTCATGGTCAAGTTAGGATTTTATCAATCAAAATAAATTAAAGTAAAAGGATAATAAAGTTATGATAGACTTGTGTCTCGATTACCGTGGAATGTAATTTATTGCTTACAGTGTGGCAGTGAACTTACTTAGTGACTGACGACTGACAGTTGGGGTCGAACGTATATGTGACGTTCTCACGACTCGTTCATTTGACAAGGCTCATCTAAGTGAACGAGATATCCGGATCACGATGCTCAAAAAAACTATTAAAGTCGAACAAGTTACCGAGATCTATGATCCAACTAAACAAATCTAGTATAGGACAGAACTGTTGACCGAAACCCAAATGATAATGAACGAAAACTGAGTGGGCCTATATTCCAATGTTTGTTCGTGTCAGTAATGTAAGTAAAATCATTCAATCAAACTGCTCCCGAGAACAGGTCACTTTACTGTCCAACAAAACAAATCTTACTTCCCATAGCAAAAGTCCATTTCTCTCCTGTTGTACGTACAATGAACCGTTCTGCTCGTTTCCGAATTGAAATTATCGTATATTTCCCGTGAGGTGATTGTGATCTGTTTTGGTGTTTAATATGGGTAGGGAATCATCCAATGATTTGACAGAAGAAAATATCATGTCATATCATATAAAATATCGTGATGGCGTTCAAGTATCGTGCGACGTAACAATATTTATTTATTTTCAATTGAATAAAAAATAAGTAGATATATCCGTAGCGAATGTCAATTAATAATTTGTTTGTGAACACTTTAGATCACCAAATGTGCATGTAACATTTGCAGGGATACGATATTTTCTTCTGTCAAAATGTCGATCGGTTTCCTGACTAGATTAGAAAGTAACACAGATGGAGTGTAAAATGTATTACAATACGATAATTTTGATTTGTAAACTCACTGAACGGTTCCCTGATCATAATTGTTACTACTACGTCGATCGATGTTAAATGCAAAACAATTCAATCCAAATCTCTTCTGATTATAAAAAGGACGGATTTAGCAATACAGAACATAATTTTTATTGAACTGAAACTTTATCATACTACTTGTGTTCATTTCATAAATTTATAATTTAGCTGCACAAATCTTCTTTATATCACCAGTTACCAGTTGGCATTTAGCTGATATTTCAGATTGCATCTCGTCTGGCTAGGCATACATTTGCCGATTACGTATACCGTTGTCACTCCAATACGTCAGAAATTCCTCGTGATGAAAAGATTATCTTTTTATGTATCGAAGTAGTTTCGAGTTGCACACATTCATTACCAATCATAATTTATCAAAAGTAATTGATCGTAAACAACTTTTAAATTTATATTTAGGTGCACAATTATTAAATTATTACTATCGATCCATTAAACTACCGGTATTTTGGCATCTAGATTTACAAATTTGATTATAATTCACATCTTATTTCCGGTTAATTATAACCACGTTATTACTACAGATCCACTTTTTATGGCGTAGTAAATTTTTTGCTGAAAAGAGACAATTTTGAAAGCAATCGACTGTATTTGGCGATGACGCCTGAATCATAGAATCACTTGATCCAGCTTTTGCCCAAAAGCTTCGCTACCGTGATCGGAACTACCAGATAAACCAGATCGACCGTCTGTGTGTACTCAACTGTATAATTTTTAAGTAAGTACAAAAAAATGCTCACAATTTTTTGCCATTTCAAAATATTACTGATAAATAATTTTCCCGATATTGCAAATACTTCTGTTTATAATTGTATTTTTCTATATGTTGCATTCTTTAGATTACGTCTTAAGTAGCACTTAAAACACACAATAGTTCTTAAAACACACAATAATTCTTAAAATCTCAAACCTAATAATATATATTGTATGACTTTGAAGTAGTCCACGTGAAACCTTACAAATACACAGATTATATTGCCTACCCTACAAAGATGTGGCCACTGTAGAAGAATACAAATGTCTTGAACCTCCTGCTTGTTTTGTTGTGGCTATTATGGCCTTCAATGTCTTAGTTTTTGGTGGGAAGGGATTAATGTGTGTTTTAACGGAATGGCCTTACATTTCTTACGTTTTTGGTGGATGTGGGGGCCTTTAGATTGAAGCGTGTTTAGGTGGGTGGGATTGTCTTCGATGTGTTTGGGTGAGTACCAACTTTTAGTGCGTGTTTGGGTAGATGGGATGGGTGTCTAATTAATTTAGTGCTTTAATGTTATCAGTGAAACTTATATAATGTGTTCATTAAAACCCCTTCAAGACATTGGAATATGATTACTTACATGAAAACTAAGAAAAATGTTTCTATAAGCTTATATCCTAAAATGCTTAGTTTTCCATCCATCTGTCTGAAAGTGTTTTTTACATAATTTATCATATCTTATTAAGATTTTATCTTCAAACCTAGTACATGTGTGAAGAATAATAAGACCTAATTCAGTATATAGTATCAAGTTCCTACTTTGTATCATTTCAAAATGGCGGCTATATTTAGTTTCCAACACTTAATATTGTTAAAAGTATAAATTAAAAAAAAAAAATTATTAAGATACACAAAAGTTGCAAAGTTTGATTTCATAAAAGATGGGATCGGATTATTAATAACTGATAAGTTAATTCCAATTAGCATGTACTGTATTACAAAAATTGCAACATTAATTATTAATGATCTGATCTTAGCAACTTTTGCACCATCGTTTAGGAAATCAATTTAATGAAATAATTTTTTTTTTTATATATATATATAAATTCATACATTTAACAATATTAAGTTTCGAAAACTAAATATAGCCGCCATTTTGAAATGGTACAAAGTAGGAACTTGATACAGTATACTGAATAGGTCTTATTATTCCTCATACGTGTACTGGGTTTGAAGATAAAAGAGTTAATAAGATATGATAAATTATCTAAAAAACACATTCAAACAGACGGACGGAAAACTAAGTATTTTAGGACGTATATTTATAGGAACTTTTTCTCAGTTTTCATGTAAGTAACCATATCCATATATATACAGGCTTTTGGTGAAATTCTTTTGAACGCCAAGCGCCTATACTGTATAGGCTCATGTTTATTGTGTGTATTAAAAAGTTTTCTATTGAATTTTGATGAAACGCATACCATTGTATTTGGGATGAAATGCGCAGTTATAATTTAACATATTTCTTTGGTTTGTTTTGATTTTTTATATTGTAAACACATTATAAAAACTCGCAATATTTATAAGGCAGTGGTGAGTACGAGTAGTGACAGCTGATCTGTTTTGTTTATTATCTTAATTTAAAATTTTAGTACAGTAGAATTCCTTTTAACTGGCCACCTTTCAACTGGCCATTGCTTTAACCAGCCCCTTTTCCAAAACAGTGATTTCTTTTTAAACGGCCATTTATCAATGAGGCATTGTTTGAAGTGTTAGTGATTAGCTGAAAATGGACGTCGGTGACTTTAGTAATATCTATAATTCATAAAAAACATGCCACAACGTGTCTACCATTTTATTAAAAATTATAATTATTTTTTTATTAAAAATCTTCCAAGTTTTCAATCTTTATTAGGGTTTTTTTATGATGTGTTTAAAAGCAAAAAGTAAATTTACTATTTATTCACTTTTCTTGCTCCAGAAAGAACAGCGAGAGTGGGTGCTGTCCGTTGCTCTAGAATATGGCATGATTCAGTACCTTTGCAACTGTGTGCGGGACTGGGCAGACGGCAGTCATGCTGTAGCTGACTGTACTCTGCCGAGCCTTCTGCAGTGGGCGTGGGGCCGAGTCCAGCTGTACAAGAAGTGGCTTGATAGATTGTGTAAGCTTGTAAAATTAATAAAATAATCATTGATATTAATTGTGTTAAATGGTTGTAATTTAGTACTTACTAGTATGCCCTCTAGCTTAACTGTAAGGTTTAAAAAAGGTGTAAGGAAATTCACACTTTTCTTTTGTAAAAAGAGTGAAAATATTAATATTAACTGTCTAAATCCAGTTAATGGGAAGGATTCTTGTACCTAAGTGCAAAGATTAATGCTGATTTAAATAGTGGCTAGTTCTTCTATTCTATGTTAATAGTAACAGTTGAATACAAAACTGTATATTCTGAATTATTAGACATGTGTATATGAATAAAACTTACATGAGATTAACTTGATTTTGATTGTAAGGGCCTCCATCACCGTACAATTTAAAAAAATTAAAATCCTTTAACATAAATGCTCATGTAAATAATTTATGATTTTAAATTGTTTAATAAGTTCACAACCCAATTGTATTCTGTAAAACAACAAAATTCTTTGTGTTAACTTAAAATTTAATACTCATGGTTAAATGGGCATACGAATATAGTTATAGAAATTTTGCAATTTGAATTGCCCAAAGTGGATCCAGTTGATTTGAATTTTTATTTTATCCAAATTATTGAATTTAAATTTTTTTAAAAGTTATTTGTTCTTGTTGTAATCTCCTTGATTTTAAATGTTATGGAGCACTCGTGTTTGTATTTTTTGGGATAGAACCGTTAGATCTACTTACAATCTAATATATCAAAATCATATTATAGGTGAGCTCTTTTCCTCATTTCTAACCGTGTAGACAACTACATGCCAATTTCTTTGTTAAATTCTATTTAAAAAATATATGAAAAAGTAGTACATGTAAGGTTTTCTTCGTATTTAGATAAAGATAAACTTTTTGATGACTTCCAACATAGGTTTAGAGCAGGTAAATCTGTGACCACTGCAGCAGTAGCTTTAATAGAATCAATAGTAGATATAGAGGAAAACGTAATAGGTCATGGAGTCATGGATTTATCAAATGCATTTGACAGTGTTAATCATCTATTGCTTTTAAAAAAGTACTATATATTGTAAAAAAAACACCACAGACTTGAATTTTATAATAAAAAGCCAACTGAGATTGGAAAAAGGTTTCTGAAATACATACAGAATAATATAAAATCAGAAACAAAATTTACAATTTTAAATCAAAATTAAAAAGTTACCTCATAGATTTAGCTTTTTTATAACCAGTGATCCTTACTGATTAACATATTTCAATAATTTTTCTGTCTTCTCTTTTTTAACATAATAACTTATTTTAATATATGATAATAATGTATAAATGTTTTGCTTTTTTGATCTAATTGCATTAGGCTATATTGATTCCTGACAATAATTTATAAGAGCACTGATTCATATCGGTTCAATATATTTAGGCTGCTACTTTCAAAATTATCTGGGGGAATCAGTCAAACCCCGACATAAAAACTGTCCATACACAATAGATTAACTAACTGAGGGAAACAGTCAAACCCCGACTTAAAAACTGTCCATACACAATAGATTAACTAACTGGGGGAAACAGTCAAACCCCGACTTAAAAACTGTCCATACACAATAGATTAACTAACTGGGGGAAACAGTCAAACCTCGACTTAAAAATTGCTACTCTAGTTTATAAGTTTATTCTTAAGATTTGACACCATTCAATGTATCTATGTGCATTTCAATGAATAAAGAGATTTTTACTTTGACTTACCTGTTTGTCAACAAAATTCTGCTCAGCCATGTTTCTTGCTTAAACAGCATACCTTTTTGCTTTCATAACTTGAAATTTTCAGAACATTGTAAGCAATATCACATCAAAATCAGATAATATTGTGATGAACTCAAATGTTTAGTTGTATTCAGAACAACTAACTGTTTACAGTTACACAATAAAACCAAATTTATGAAAGTTATTAATAAGAATGTTGAACACTAGTGAACCATCACATGTTTTAAATATAAATATAAATGATAAAATCCACTTGTTTTATATGTGTAATTACAAAAATGACTTGTGAAAATATAGTATAAAAAATATTAATCTTATATTCAAACTTTCATTTTTAGGTGTACCTTTGTTTGATTATTCGGGCACTGCATTGGATAGCAATAATTTGGTCATCTTTCACCATGTGATCTCTCTCCTGCATAGTCTTCAAAATATATTTAGGCTTGTTCTTGAAAAATATCGCAATTGTATTCTTCAAGGTAAGTTTTTTTTATAAATCAATAACTGTTAGTTAATTGCCATGTTGTTATATTCCTACAAATATTTGTCTGTTTTTTTATATAGTAGGGCACTTAGATGTTATACCGTGGAGGCTTAGATCTTTACTACTGTCTAATTTTTAATCGAACTTGGACCTGAACCTGGAATATCTCAAATTAAGTGTTAGAGGAAGCAGTTTTAAACTCTTATATACAATTTATTCAATAGAAGATCAACATTTTTCCCGTTAATTGGGATTGCAAAAAAAATAATAACAAAGAAACAATAAACAACTAAATCTATGGGTAAAATAACTATGCTTTTATTTTAGTGTGATGAAATTTAGATAGTGTTTGTATGTAAATGGTTTAGTAAGATGAACATAGAATATTTATGAGTCAAGAGAGTTAAGATAATTCCTTTTAATGTACGCTCTGGTAGTTTTAAGTTGTCTAAGAAATCAGCAGTTAATGTTGATAATAGTCCTCTTGATCCAATTAATAATCCAATTAAGTTCTTTTTTTCTATATCGTAATTAAAAAAAAAAAAAATAATTTACTGCTGGTTGATAAAAATTATTATTTTTATTTATTTATTTATTTATTTTTTTTTTTTTTTGTGGATATATTTAGGTTGATTTCCATCTTGTTCAAATCTAATTGTTGGATCAGTAATCATCCCAATTTTCCCTTATGTTTATTGTCTGGTGCTCCCTCCTTCAGCTATTCCATGAACCTCTTTGAACAAATTAAATCCTTCTTCTCTTAAGCAGTTGCCATAATACTTCTTATTTTATGATGCCTTGTGATGTGTTATGTTTTGTCACACTGAAAAAATGCCAAGATATGAGGCAGTGTTTCAATCTTGCTTTGTGTCACCAACAGTAGTTATTGTCCTGGGATCTGCCCGGACAATGTCTCTGACAGCTGTAACATTGGCTAAGATCTTCAGTGCATCTCTCCACTCTCTTACTGATGTCACGAAATCAGTTTGTTCGTTTGTAGATATTCTTTAAAAAGTTTAATTCCTTTGCCTTTTTGGGGGTAACTACACAACTTTTCAATTCGTATTATCCTTAAATACTCTCTTATTGTTCTGACATTAAATAATTTTCTTTTTTTATAAGGTAATTGAAATTGAAAAGATAGAAAACATGAGTTAAAATAAACAACCTGTGTTTTCTTGTTGTACAGCAGTTGTATATTTACACTCTCTAAAAACAAATTTCAATTTTAAAAATAAGTGAATTGTGTTTTCAGAGAGTTTTGAGCAGCAACACTTGGCTATAAACTTGGTAACAACGTACTATGATACTGTGCTGTGGTGTGTCAAGAACAAAGTTTTACCAGAGACTAACGCTGGTGATACAAACATCAATGGCCATATTCCATATTTCACAGAGAAAATTGTCAGCTCTACTATCACTAGGTATGTAAGCTTCAGTAATTGTCAGCTCTACTATCACTAGGTATGTAAGCTTCAGTAATTGTCAGCTCTACTATCACTAGGTATGTAAGCTTCAGTAATTGTCAGCTCTACTATCACTAGGTATGTAAGCTTCAGTATTTGTCAGCTCTACTATCACTAGGTATGTAAGCTTCAGTAATTGTCAGCTCTACTATCACTAGGTATGTAAGCTTCTGTAATTGTCAGCTCTACTATCACTAGGTATGTAAGCTTCAGTAATTGTCAGCTCTACTATCACTAGGTATGTAAGCTTCAGTAATTGTCAGCTCTACTATCACTAGGTATGTAAGCTTCAGTAATTGTCAGCTCTACTATCACTAGGTATGTAAGCTTCAGTAATTGTCAGCTCTACTATCACTAGGTATGTAAGCTTCAGTTATTGTCAGCTCTACTATCACTAGGTATGTAAGCTTCAGTATTTATTGTTATTATATTCTACTTTCAAGATGTAGGCAGTAAAATATCTTACCTAAAATTATACTTCTGAATAAAACCAAATTACTTGTTTAAGTAAATATGTACATTGTTTTCTGTAACATATTCAAAAAGTATTCAGAGAGTACAAAATAAATGTATTTATTTAAAACTTAATTAAAGAATAGATAAAGAATCTAGAAAAGAACTATTGTTAATGTGTATACACAATTTATGATTTATGTAATACAAAATCAAATATGTTGCTAAACAATGAATTTTATAAACTATTAAAAAAAATCAATATATATATATAAACGCTAATTAATTCAAGAATATAAATAGCTGGATGAATCTTTTTTGTAGTTTTAGTTAAATTAAACTATAACTGTAAAAAAATGAATAAAATAACGAAATTAATGAAACTACGTAATTAAATATATTTGTGTTAAATGAAATTTATCTAATCAAATATTTAAAATAAACATAAATATACTACTACAACACTTTGTATGATAAATTAAAGAATGTCATGCATAAACGTATAATCAACAAAATATAACAATTGGGCATTAAAATTACTTTGAGATAGTTGATTGGTAGCAATGCCAGTTCTATGCAGTTGTGCCGTGAATTAATCTTGACATATAATGTACATTTCATTTTTGTATATCTTTGTTTATATCTTAATAGTTGAAGTTTATTAGTAATTGTTTTTTTTATTCCAATCGGCGTAACTGGTTAATATATAAAATATTCATCAATTCAGTTATGAAATAAATTTACTTTTAGCGGTATAGATACTGATGTTCGTTTGGCTTAGTAAAATTCATGCTAATTATATCTATTTTTTTTAAACTTCACTTGCCAGTTGACAGACCTACAGTGAAGTACCGATCGTTGGCTCAGGATTCGAATCTTGGATCTTGCCCTCCGTAGTCCAAAGCATTATCCCCTGAGCTACCACGCCGGCAAAAAACCATAAAAGCCGTCAATATCTGTTGTTTGGTGTAAGCTCTGCAGACACCAGATGCAATGTGTTTCTCATTTTTAAATTATTAAGGAAGGTTCTCAGTGTCCAAAAGAATTGAAAAAAAATAAATCATTATACCTGGTTCCACCTGAACGCATGGCCCTCAAATTTGCACATTTTACATTCAAAGTATTTTAGTAATGATTTTAGTTCTTTATCTCCATTGGCCTGATAATGAACCTTTTATTCAAATGCACATGACGTTTTGGTATAACATTTCTTTATACTAAATTTATAATTATAAGAGAGCCAATGGCCGAGTGGATCTAAGGTGTTAGGACCTTGATCCTTAGTTAGAGATAGCACAGGTTCTAATTCTGGACTGGCCCTGAACTGTACACTGGTGCACACTTCAATAGTCTATGGGGAATGATGAGCAAAGTAGGGCTAAAATGGAGATTGTCCTGTGGTAGAAATTAGAAAATTTGTTCGAAATACTTATTGTTCCTGTGTTCTTTAATCTCTAAAAACCCTTCCCTTCTCCACTTGTGATTTCGCCAGTCTGTCAGCTGATAATATCCTTGCATTTACAGCAGGCACATAGTGCTGTAAGCCTAACTTTTTCTAAAGTTTTCTCTAAAGAAAAAAAAAAGAGAAAGAAGAATCATAGTGTTCACTCAATTCTTAAATATATATAACAATCTAAATTGCAACCGGTCGACTATCCAATCTCAAAATCAGGTGCATAAATGCTGCTGTCTCTTATTCAATACATAGTTAGTTTCAGTATAAGACATGTCCACAAAATTCATGAACACGTTTGTTATTCAAATTCACTTATGCTTAACAGTTTCTTCCATATTCATTATTCACTTATAAGAAACCAATTGTCAAGATATGGGTGAATGAGTGTGATGAATTTAAATTTTAAAATTGGTATTTTAATGTTTGTAGAACCTAATGTATGTTTAAATTTATGTTCTTAGTTGTCCATCCTTACATTTTTAAGGTCATTATCAAACAACACTCATATTTTGTGTGCAGGCGAGTAGAATTACATCAATTAGCCAAGAGCCTGAGGCACCCTGCGCCAACAAGCGGGTTGCTACTGATTGACGCTGTGATTGCACAAGAAGCAGGTGGCACTAAACTGACAGACCAGTGGGAGCGGGAAGGTGGTGGAGCCACTGTGGGCAAGTACCCCCCGCCTTCAGTGCAGTCTCTGCTACGCACGTACTTGGTGCGAGGAATTCCTTTACATATCAAGCACTTCATTGTCAGCTACTTCCTCCATGACATCATTCACGTGTTGAGTAATCACAGGTATTTATTTCTCTCAAAAATTAATGTAGATTATTATTTCTAGGGATGAGTCGGTTCCTAAAATTGTTTCTTGGTTCAATGGATTCTTGACAAGAGAACCGGAATTGAGAACCAATGGGAAAATGTTGGTTCTGGGTTGGATGGAAAATTTTTGGTTCTGCAGTTCCGGTTCAGAAAATGTAAAGGGGAGATAACTTTCATGACAGGAATAATTCAGGTGTGGAAAGTGTTGATAAAAAGAAGAGTCAAAGACAATATCTGGCTACAAGATAACAAAATTATTTTTGTCAGAAAATAGTTGCCAATAGTTGGCCCACTTCCTTATCAGTACATAATTTGGCCACAAAATAAACAAAATGATTTATTTATATATATATATATATATATATATATATATATATATATATATATATATATATATATATATATATATATATATATATAAATATATATATATATAATATATATATATATATATATATATATATATATATAAAGCTAACACTTAGCAATCTTTTGTGATGTTTAATAATCAGATGGAATTCGGTCTCAAAAGGCCATCTTCATTTGTACAGAATATAAAGAGGTATAAAAATACTTAATTGTAGAATAATTATTTTATATTCTGTACAACTGAAGATGGTATTTTGAGACCGAAATCGATCTTGATCTTTAATAATCAAAAATAAAAGATAACACATTTAAAATGGACATGATTTCTATCCCTAATCAGTGACTCAGCTTAACAAATATTAAGCAATCTAATGGGTATAAATGTCAAAAAATAGCTTGGTCAGGAAATACCCATATCCTCCTAAAGTCTGGCTACTTCCTTATCAGCACGTGAAAAGAGAAAATGTTAAGTCACTGAAAGGAATTTCCATGCAAAGGCACTGAATTAATACCATTAATTTTTTGTTCCAGAGTCCAGTCTTCCTTTCCATCTTAGCCCCACCCTTATAACATTAATGAATAGGAATTTCTATACAAAGGCATTCATTAATGCCATTCATTTTTTGTTCCAGAGTCCAGTCTTCCTTTCCATCTGAGCTTAATATGAATTCCCAAACAAAGGCACTGAATTAATGCCATTCATGTTTTGTTCAAGAGTCCAGAGTCCAGTCTTCATTCTTCCTTGAGCCCCACCCTTGTTTATCTTGACCCATTTTTTATCACTTCCTGCCTGAAAAATCACTTGGCAGCAACATTTTGTTTACAACTCATCTCACATTATGAATATAATTATTATGCTTTAGTTTATTCTGTATTCAAAAGAAAATCAAATGTTTTTATGGTAAGTTTAAGATATTAGAGTTTATTAATTTAGAAATGTTTTTATTAATTTAAAATATTGCATTACAAAAAAAGTTAGGGAAATGTATTTAAGAATTCATTTTTTGTCAGCACTAAACAACATCAGTCTTAGATCGTTTTTATTTTAAAATTCTCAATTTCATTGTAAATATTTTTTTCTTTTTACAAAGTCTTAAGGATTAATGTTTTAAATTGCATTGGATAGTTAACATTTACTGACCCGTAAATACTGTATTATTTTTTTAATTTAAAACAAAATGTATACTGTAATTTCTACAAACATTATAGTATTATTGGTTGTATAGCTTTCTGAATAGCATTTATATTTTCCCAATTCAGTTTGATCACTAATTTAAAAAAAACTACTAGTTTTAATAGTTAATAACTAAAGTTTTTTTTCCATTATTAATTGTATCTTTTTATGTCTGATGTATTACAATTACATGAACCTAATAAATTAAGATGTGATCATTTCAATCAACTGTGTTGTAATTTGTGTTTTGGTACGTTTTTATATTACAGTACTAATATTACTAAACCAAACCTAAAATTGCAAGTATTTTTTTTTTTTTTTTTTTTTTTTATTTTCTGAAGGTTATAAGTTTTGTAATTTCATCATAGTAAATTTGAATTAAATTCTTTAGTATTGCATACTAATTTGAGCATTATATTCTATGAAGCAAAATTCTATACATTTTTTAAAACTTAAAACAAATATTTTCTTTGTGCAAAAAATATTAAGAATCGTACACACTGATTGAATCCACATTACTTGTAGATTCATTGGTGTAACGGTATTAGAAAGTTTTCTTAGATATGCTCAAAAAGGACAGAACCGAGAACCGATTTCAGTAAAAAACCAAACCGGGAAAAAAGGAACCGACTCATCACTAACTATTTCATCTTCAAATATTAGTAAGGTCTAACTGTGTGGAAAACATTGTATATCATATGCAGTTATTTTGATAAAAATACAAAAATCATAGTATCTTACCAATAATAATTTTGTTCCAATTTTAAAAATTATTGTAAAAAAGTGAAAACTCAGCAACACAAACTAAATATATGTTTTTTAAACTGTTAGTGATAAATACCAACATCTATTATGCTGACTAAGAAAACATTGTTGTATACTTATGTTTTAGCTTAAACGAGGAAACAATAAAGAAACTCTCAAATTATGGGTCAGATTTTAATCTAACAGAGAGTCAATGTAAAATAATCCAGGCTTTCTGGTGTCTGGATAACAAGAACTTTGAGGTAAGTTACACTTGTTTTCTAAAAAAAACTCCATAACTGTCAAATACTTTCTGCTTTAAACCTCAAATGGTTATGCGTCCGTTTTCTGACGTTTATGTGCAGGTCTGGTAGGTTATGCGTCGGTTTTCTGACGTTTATGTGCAGGTCTGGTAGGTTATGCGTCGGTTTTCTGACATTTATGTGCAGGTCTGGTAGGTTATGCGTCGGTTTTCTGACGTTTATGTGCAGGTCTGGTAGGTTATGTGTCGGTTTTCCAACGACTAGATATCATTGTAAATAAGCAACAGCAGCTGACTTATTTGTGGTGTATACATCACAAATAATATATTGTTTCTCTCCGCTATTCCTAATATATCATTTACACACACTGTCCTTAGACAATTTATTTCGCTTTCTTTGTAACATGACCCATAGAAGAAAACACTCCTGTGCGTTATTGACATTCGTTTGTGTGTAGGGTGGTTACAGTTGTTGTAGTGGTTAGAGTAATATGCAGTAAAAATGAGTGAAACAAATATTACTTATTTTCATTCATATATATTATATTGATCAAAAATATTATAAATTTTGCATGCTATATATGATTATATAATTTTTTTACAAAATATAGTTGCTCATACTACATTGGAAAGGCATTTTTACTGGTGCAACTCTTAGGTTCTTGATCTGTGTAACATACATAAATGTACATATGGTGATATGTGTTTATATATCCTACAAGAATACAAAATTCTCTTTAATATGGCTATTTTGAAACTTGAGGTAAAGTATTAATGTAATTTGGAGGAAGGTTGCAAAGTTTAGACATTTTTTTTATTTCTTTCTCATGTAATTTTTTATTTACAATTTCTTTGTAACTTAATTGTAATATTTTTATGGTAATTGTCTACTTCATAATACTAAACAAGAAAATATGCTACTTGATGTTCTTTTTATGGTAAATTGTAGTTTTATGATTTTTTGAAATAAACACTATAACACAGGCAAAATAGGGGTAACAACAACGAGTGTGATAGTGAACCATTAGAGGGTTAAAATGCATCCAGTGAATAAATAGTATATATTATTTTCGTGACACTACTCGTATTATGACAAGGTTATTTTTTATGTTTAGAAGTGACCTTTCAGAGAGAAAAAATGCAGTGGACTACTATTACAATAATACTTTCAAATTGCTAAATTTTTTGTTTGGGCCATCATACAACAGAATTGTCTCAACAGTCTACATAACTAATGACTTAATTAGTAAATTTGGTGGAAATAAAGATTGCAGAATCATATACAGTCGCTGGAAGTGTAAGACAACTGAAGCACTCCAAACTAAGTGTTATATTGCTATCAGTTTGGCAATTGGTAACATACATATTAATATTGCATTATTTTCAATCTTGCCCTAAGAAAGAGCCCATCTCAATAGATCAGTTTCCTTCAAACAAAAAAAGGTTGAAAAACCAAATCGCCAATATTTTGTTGGTAGTTTTAGAGATATCTAAAATAGTGTAAACCTAATCAGTTTAACATGGTCAATACTATTGAATGCATGCGTTAAATTTATAAATATTCCTAAAGGTTTGTTTCCCTTGTTGATTTTAACTATAAACTTGCTGTGCATGTTGGGGGCTACGCTAGTTTATAGATAAAATTGCCCAGATTCTCCCATTGCCTGCTTCTCAGGTTGATAAAATATTTCAGGCCATTATTGTTGATCTCCTTGGCTGAAAGCCGTGTTATGCACATTATTAAAACCAATATGAACTCTTAATAAAGAACCCATCATTTAACTTATATCGTTTGCTTTCAAACATATTTTTCTCAAACTCGATTTGTTGTTGTGCTATCGAGTTTTAGTTTATTGATACCCTATTTATTCTATTAAATGAAATATTCTCTATAACCTAACTTAAAATGATCAAATTTGTGGTCTTTAAATATACTCATCATTTTTGTGTCCTAATCGCAATCTTGTTTTTAATTGTTCAATTATTTAGTAACATACGTTTATATACCCATTTTTAAGAAGAATTATAAGCAAATCTTTAATTTACTCAATTACCTATCAATCTTAGTTCATTACAGTTCAAATGGTCCCAGATTTAGAACAGTTATGTGTATGTAAAATAAGTGGAAGAGTAGTTGTAGTCTAAAAGTCGTACACTTGAGATGGTCAATATCTCCTAACTATTGGATGGCATAAATCCGTCACGCTACACATAAGGTTAATGAAATGATCCTTAAACTCTTCCTATACATAACTTCCAGTAACTTTCTCTAATAATAAAACTTCTAAATGTAGTACAGTACGTCTTGAACTGCATTTCTATGTGGTTTTTCAGGAAGGAGTCGGTTTTCTCTTAGATAGTTGTGTGCATAAAGAAGACATCCAGGTGTACCAACACCGGACAATAATCTGTTTGTTGGCAGCCAGTGGCCAACACAAACTGGCCTTACATTACCTCAATGTTAGACGGCCAGGATTGTGTGACCCTCAGGACATTAAGTAAGTTTGTTCATTCATTGTTAAAGCATCCTGAGCTGATATATATATATATATATATATATATATAAAACAAATAATAAGGTTAACGTACCTTTGTCGTCTTCAGCTACAAAATAATTTATTGGAATACCGGTTTCAGAGCAAGAACTTCATCCATGGTCACATCCACTGTACGTTGTCAAAAAAATTGACTGTTTTGACAACGTTCAGTGGATGTGACCATGGAGTTCTTGCTCTGAAACCGATATTTCAATAAAATATTTTGTAGCTGAAGACGACAAAGGTACATTAACCTTATTATTTGTTAAGCTATTTCACTATAGATTATTGTTATTTTATTAAGGTTAGTTTTTATTTTTTCCTTGAGTGTTTATGTACCATAGTGTCAAGTGCAATTCTAAATTAAAATACTATTAAGAATCAAAATATGTGGCAAAAGTGAGTTTTAATCAGTTTGATACAAATATTATTCGTTCAGTTGAATATAAATTTATAAACAGCACCTTTAAATAAATATAAGGCAAGTTTAGGATCAAATAAATAGTTCTTGAATTTGTTAAAAGTTCTGTTAAGACTGATATGATAAAATGGACTAAAAGGGTGTGCATTTTAGCAGCATTACAATCAGATATGAACTAGGTATTATACAGTGTACAGTACATACTTCATTATCCGGCCTAGCTTCATCCATCTTTTGGTGACATCCAGCTTGACAATAAAACAAAAATAATTGTTTGTATTAGATAAAATTCAACTAAGGGGAAGCATTATTCAGTCTTGCAACGCTCAAAGAATGTTGGAGTTTTGTATCCTGAATATTCCAGGCGCCGTTCTTTGAACTTGTCATGCATTACTAGTGTTCACTGCATGCTGCGCCTGAAGATACAAGTCGGAAAATTGTTACTTCTGTAATAAGAGTTGCTGGAAGAGTCCGTTTCTCATATTGGGAAGTGGAAGAGATCATTTCGTACAAATTAGTACATTGGAGAGATAGGATATCAGCAAACTTACCTTAGAAGACAAGTTCACTAACACCAGAATAGTAGTAACACACACAAAAGAATCACATAATTCGTACATATTGTTAATCTTTTGCTTACTGTGGCAGAGTGTGAAAACATGTTCTTTTTTTAAATAAAGGATATAGTTATTGTTCATCCTTTTAAAATCACTATAATTATACTGTATAACAATTTGTATGTTGATACTATACAGTAACTTAACATATGATGTTATAATTTAAAATTAGTAATACACAGTTGTTTTTAAAAACGCATGTTTTTCTATACACAAGATTTCAACAATATGTTGTCAGTCATGTTCTTGTCAAAATTGCTATATTTTTGCAAATTTCGTTACATACATTTATAGGCACTCTTCTCTCGCTTGCCATCCGATATAAGTTAGTTTTTTGTGGTTTTATCCTGCTTTAAATGTTTCCAGCTTCACCTGCCGCCACACTGGGCCACATAACCAAGAGTATACTGTAAATACACATAAAATCTTTCAAAATTGAACAAATATTTATTTCATTATATCCTTTGTCTTTTTACAGAAGGTTTCCCAACACAGAGTTGAATCGAACAATGTTGATACCGGATTTGTTTTTTTAATAAAAGGGGTTGTTTAATAGTTTATTACGCAGTTTAGAAAATGTATTCTTTAATCTCTATATATATAAAAGACAAAGCACTCACTCACTCACTCATCACTAATTCTTCATATTCCCATGAAGGTAGAGAGCTGAGATTTTGTACAATGTTTCTTTAGGTCTTCAATAGGACAACTAAATTATTTTCATCTTAATAAAATACTCCAAAGGGATAGAAACCACCCCTAAAATATGTTTCCACAAGGATAATATTGGGTTGATTTTAGTAAATTAATAACAGCTGTTTTGTAATTAAATAAACATGTTTATTTTGTATGTTTTCATTATCCTATTGATGCATTAAGAGTTTAATTTTCAGCTGCTAAACAAAAACAAATGAAACGAACAAGTGTGAAATATGCTAAGTAATACCATTGGGTATTTATACTAATGAATAGGTAGCAACGTAAGTAGTGTGAGTGAGATACTGTGAATTTTCCTGAAGGTTTCAGACCGAGAGCTTCCATTCAAGTATACACAAGTGCCACTACATCAAGCACAAGTCAGTGTGTGTCACTACATCAAGCTTTATAGTATATAGATTATTTTGTCTTGTTATTTCAATTCTCCTATTTAAATTTTCAGAATGAAAATGACTCTGCTTTTAGTAAACAACTTAATACATGAGGCATTTGAATTGCAAAGACAACACCACAAAGTACTGAGTGCTGAATTGCTGCAGCAGTTTTTCACAGGTAAGATTATCTCTTTTAAATTACTTGAGAATATATAGATTCTTTGATTAAAGTATCATAAAATATTATCACAAGTACAAAGTATACAATTTTATATGACCAAAGAATATATGGTCAACAGAAAGAGGGAGACTTTCAGTTTCTGTAGGTAGAGAGCCAATAAATTTAAAAATAACTTTGAATTTGTAATTTAAAGTTAAATTAAAAATACAATAAACGGTTTACTTCAAAGGTTATACTGTCCTAAAATTACAAAACAAATCAACAAGCAATGATGATCAACGCTCGGAACCCAGTTTTTTTTTTTTTTTTCAAAGTAAAAAGGACATTTTTCAAGAAAGTTGTTTACTTTATTGTAAAGTCTGTACTTCACCTATATTGTTAGTATTCGATTGTTTAGTATGCGATTGTTGAATCTAAAGCCATTGTACTTTATTGTTTTCCTCAGCAACAATAAAACTTGTTTTTAGCGATATAATGTACATTTTTAACAATATTTTTTTTCCGCCTCTTACCCGTCCCGCCAACCATAAGAGTGTCCAGGGTTGGCTGTGGAAAATTAAGGTAAGCTTAACAATACCGCCTCGTGAGGAAGGTCGGCTTATGGCCTCGTAATGAGTGCTCTCTTTTTAAGCAGTACAACCATGAATTTTGGCTTTTGGGGCTGTGGAGCCCATAAACATAGTATTTTCCAAAATGTCATGATATGTTAGTAATTAAGAGAACAATACCTTTAATTTGATATCCCATTTGGGTGTATTAGTTTAGCATTACCCAATTTTTTGTTTTGAGTATATTTTTATTTGGAGGGGGTGAGCCCTTAAATGTCGTCTCGTCCAAATTGTAGTGGTATAATGTGATTTAGGAGATAAATACCTCAAGTGTGATACCTCACTTTAGTGTTTTAGTGTAGTATTACCCTTTTTGTGTTTTAGGGGATTCATTGTGTTTTAGGATAGTTGCCAAAACATTGTGATTTTTTACTATCAGTTTGTATTACCCACTGTTCATTCTATATACCGACCTAAACTGTCTGGAGGAGATATGAGAACAATTGCCCTTTGAAGACCGTACAAAGGGATGCGAGAAGCAGGAGATGGTCTCACGAATTAGAGGACCATCGAAGAAGAACCAGAAGACTTCTTGGAAAGGCCAATCGATCCGGGAACTACACTGACTGGTTGGCCTACCGAGAGTCACAGAGTGAACACAGACGGGAGGTACGGAAGCCCTCCAGGATTTCCTGGAGGGACTTCCATACCTCTATAGAGAAGACCTCAGCGATGTCTAGGATTCACAGAGTACTAGTCAAGGACTCTGGGGGGAAACTGGCATCCTTGATTAATCCTAGAGATATGTTCATTATATCATAATTTGATTTATTGATTTATAAGCAAATCAATGTGCCTATTTCCAGAGCAGACTTTGCTAAGATATTCGAATTAAAAATGAAAACAACCTTTCTGATTGGCCGTTATAATAAATGTAAACAAACAACAAAGGAGGTGAATATAAAATCTTTTTTATACAGAGAGGTGCTGCAATCGCAGCTCGACCGGCAACACGGTAACTTAAGAGATCAGTCACATGGTGGAAGGGTATAACAGTGGTGGGACTGTACTCCCCTCTACTTCTAGTATTATTCCCCTCACGTGCAGGCCAAGTGCCTCGGTAAACCTCACGAGTTATAGCTGGGTTACAATGTTGATACTGGGTTACAGTATCAAGGGACATTGGTCTGGATCCGTTGATTGCATGCAATGGGGACAGACTCAATGATACCTAGGTACAGATTTGACAGAGGTTAGGGCTTTCCTTCCAAGCAGAGATGAGTGGAGAGTACCGATCCTGTACATATCAAAAGAAGCATCTGGTTTACGGAGGCTCACTTACAGAAGGAAGTGTGGGTACTGGGGTGTACGGGAGGTACAGGTACGGGTGCGTACAGAAAGTTCTGTCTTACACTCGGGGAGACCCTGTCCTTCATTTCATAAAGGAGACTGGTCTCTTGTGACAAAGGCTCGGGGCGCAAAGATCCACGGAGTCTAGGCGTGGTGGTCTTGGTTATAGGACCACAACCTGGTGTATCTAATCTAAACTGTGTGAAGATGATGTGCTTTTTTTCAGTCTTGTTTTCTTATAGGTCAAGCAAGACCTTAGGATGGACCCTGAGGAGTTTTCTCTATAAAGACAATTTAAAGTTAACAATCAATTTTACCATAGTGATTTGAACTAATTAATATGCTACTTCCAAGTTTGTAGCATTTTTAGAGAAGACAAGCTAGATTTTATTTAAAACCACATTTTTATGCATGATTTTCTTTTATAAAGATTGTGTTCGTTGTTCGTAAATTGACAACAATTTACATTTTCAGGATGTGTTGAAATGAATAAACTGGACATTGTTTTCAAACTACCACTAAGTCTGGCTGAAGAAGAAGCTTTCATGGCATTTTTAGAGAAGACAACCCACCCCCAGGCTGATGATCTCAGGGTCCTTTACTTACTGTCTAGATCAAGGTAAAACAATTTGTGTCTTATTAGTGGGTTTTTTGTGCAAATTTGTTGATTTTTTGCAAACTCTTGACTTTTCAATAGATAAAATACTTTTTATTCGACATTGATATATCCTAAGAAATTAATTGATTTCAACGTTTCTTTTAGAAGCATTCAGATTAGGAGTGCTATTGCACTAATATTATTGAAATTTTGTTAATTAATTCTTCTGGTAGTAACTTTATTTATTTATTCTCTTAATGTGAAAAGTTTCGTTTTTATTGAGTCAAATGGAAACAGTGTGTCTCTTGTTCAAAAGTCCTAACTTGCTTAATTTCTGTCATTGTTAACCTATTTGCTCAAGGTTAGTTATACACATTTATTGATTGTGCGCGTGTGTGTGTGTGTGTGTGTGTGTGCGCGCGCGCGTGCGTGCGTGCGTGTGTGCGTGCATGTATGTGTGTGTGTGTGTGTATATGGTACTTAAGTGAACTGGATTAGACAAGAAGTATTGCTATAAAATTTAATCAATTAATGGTTTATTACAGAATATGACCTAATGTATGAGAAAAGTAATTGGGTGATTTAGATTTTATTTTGCTTAATATGATACTTTTTGGTTGATAAACTTTCTAGGTTCCTTGATAAATTTTAAATTTTCAGGCATATAAAAGGTTGAAATACAACACAACCTTTAACTTTAGTATGTAAGCATTTATAAATACCTATAATTTATTTTCACAGTTTACTGTAAAATATTTATTTTCAGTCATTGCAAGGTTTCCTAAGAATAATAGATTTTAAATTATTTGTATAAATTGCATTTATAAAATATATGCATGCATTTTTAATGTTTGCGTGTGTTTGTACAATATAAAGAACAATTATTATACAAACAAGTTAGTAGCATATCTCTAACTATAGCCTATCATTATTTCTACGAAATATTATTTCATTTTGATAAATAAAGTTCATATATAAAATATGTTAGTGTTCTAACTTAGTCTCATAATGTATGGTTTGTAATCAATTTTTTAATAATAGAAGTACGGTATGATTTTGCATTAATTGAGACAATAAAACAGATACAATGATGTTTTACCTTGAGAGTTTTTATAGTTCGTTAAATTTATCCAAGAAAACGCTATTGTAGAACAAGAAACTAAATATTAAAAATAAATTATTTTATTTATCGTAATCATTTAACGTAAAGAGCAAAAACAAAACTCCCTAAAACAATTCTTGTTGATCTCACAAGAAACGAAATGTAGGAGGGCAGACGACGTTCAAGTTTTTGTTTGTACACTAATAGGAGGAATCGAGGAATGATATGAGTCGAATACTACTGAGTCCTCCCGAAGAAGGATCAGTAGAGTGGATCTACCAGTACGGTTTCGTGATAAAGTATAAGTCCCCCATTGCCCTGCTCATTGAACTATTTATTATTAGTGTCCCTTTCTTAGAATGAGGTGATATCAGTTATATTTATTTGCCTTAAAATTTGTAAAATGTCTTGCAAATGATTATTGAATTTTGTCAATATTATTTAGAATAATCCTTATTTGTGCCCAGATGGAACACAATGTGATAAAACAATAGTGCTAAGTATTTGCAGATATTATATCTTCTAAGCCTGCCAAGAAAAATACCTGAAAAAAGGTAAAGTTCAGAGTATAGCTTAGATACTCTGAACAGTAAGAAGATGTACACAGAATTTTTGTTTCTTATTGAAAAGTAGGATATTGTACTGCTACTATCCCAAGTTGTAATGTTCTTAGAATGTTTACAAATACTGACCTATCTCAGCTCCTTGGAGTACCAATTTTACAAATATTTTACATCTTCTCTTAGGTACATAGAAGCCATAGACATGAATGAGAAACTGCGTTCAATATCGGGAACCCGGCGGGGCACTTCTAGCCTCCCTCTGGGTCACAGTCCTCTCGGGTCCCGCAGCCGAAACCTATTTGGACCCCGTGATGAGATGACAGGAGCTCCCGCTAAGGCTGTGCTCACCACACGGGACCTCATCATCAACTCTGTAGCCAAATCCCTGCCCTCGGTTACACGTGAACTGGCCGACCTCTGTTCTAAAGAGAAAAAATTCAATTGGAAACAAGGTTTGTTGTGATCTGATCAAATCAAATTGCCTGTCTACTACTTTTGTATAAATTTGAGGAAAATATTAATTTTAAATATACTACATTTGCCACCGAGAGTTAAGTTAATGATAATAAGTTAATTAAATTATGTACACAATGTATTTCTCTAGGCTTCATTGAGAATCCACCTTAATATAGTAAAAAGAAAATTTATACAATAGCACAACTCTTAGTTATCTAGAACATAACGAAGGCACAAACAACTATGGTTGATAAATCAAGGCAAAATTAATTGTAGGTCTAATCTAAAATGATGTGTATAATTTTATAGTTAAAGTTAATATTTTCTTTAGTATTATTTTTATTAATGACTTTGGAACAACTTATAATACTTAATTATGAGTTGTAATAGTATCACATGTTGAATTTCTCATTAAATACTATATTTATCCATTTAGTTTAATGATGCTTTAAGGTTAGTTAAAAAAAAAATTAACTTCTTTGCAGTATGACATCCTCATTCTTAAAATAATAATCTTCACTCAACTATGTAACACAGCAGGATACATACAATTTCTTATTTCTGTATTTCTTTTTTAGTTGAAAGGCCTACTCCACTGTCAGTAGTAGTCCACACGGCATTTACAAATGAGCGACTCCCCTTCTACAAAATGAACAACTCTCTGCTTGTTGAGACAGCACTGAGCAAGACTCGAGAGACTTGGGCACCACTACTAGCCACACCCGCTGCCCTCAAGCGCAAACTCTCGTCCACAGTTGAAGACACGCCATTCCTTCGCACACCACTTATACCCAGACTCAACACTAGTCTGTCTAAGTAGGTGGAGATTGCATGTTTGTAACAATTATTTTATTACAGTTATTTGTTTGCCTCATTTGTTTTATTCAATTTTTATGATTATGTTAATTTGTAAGCTTGTTGTCAGTGTAAACTCATTGTTTTTTAATGGTATTAGTCGAAAGGAGCTTTTTTTTTTTTTTTTTTTTTTTTTTTTTTTTTTTTTTTTTTTTTTTTTTGTCAATAACTACGTATTTGTATAAAGATATCATCGTTACTATATTGTATGGCTAAATATTATTACTTACTTTTACATTTGGTTGCAAAAAGCAAGGATCACATGTGATGGTATCAGGTAACTTATTTAAATCATTACTTGGCTCAACTGCGTGAGAGGCTAGTTTTGTGATTCAAAGGAAAACCAGTATCTGCATGCAAAAGGGTTTTTACAGATACCAGTGTTCTTTCGAGTGTTACTATTCCTTAAAAAGTACCAGTTCACTTTTTTAACTCCACACACTCCAGCGATTTTCAGCTATAATACTAGGCATTTTGTGACTTTTTTGTAAGCGTTTAGGAAAATAATCATAACAAGTATTTAGTACACTCTTTTGGTATATTGTTATATATCTTTTTTTTTTTCAGAAAAACCTGTAGAATCATAATATGTAAGTTTTTTTTTTTAATTATCAAAATTACAGAAAAATTTGTTAAAATATTTTCAGATGTAATGTTTACATTCTGCCTCATGTACAATCATTTTTAAATTCAATCTCCACCTTAACCTGAATTGCGGCTAACCCACCCATACAAGTCGCACAGTGGTATTGACCCACCGCCCACCCATACACGGCGTACATTGGTATTGACCCACCCACCTACCCATACACGTCGTACAGTGGTATTGACCCACCCGCCCACCCACACACGGCGTACATTGGTATTGACCCACCCGCCCACCCACACACGGCGTACATTGGTATTGACCCACCCACCTACCCATACACGTCGTACAGTGGTATTGACAGTGGCGTTTCAATGACAACATTTTTATAACCGCAACTTCATGCCCTCCGAAATTATATGCAATATACAGATGTATAACTTTTAGAAAATATAAATATAGCTGCAACAATACCAGTCATATGCATCGCTAGTGTCTAGCGTGATCAGCTGACAACAAAGAATAAAAATTATGTAAGTTTTTAATGTTATTCTTGGTCATTTCAAAAAGTACAGAATGAAAGAATATTGCATTGGCTTTTGTTTGCACTGGTTAATAAGTTTAACAACCGGTATATAAACAAGAAGTGATTGATTTACAAGACTCCTAAAATTCAATTCCTGAGTTGTCAACGGTATTTTGGGCCGGGATGCAATCGATGCCTCAGGTGGAGTTTGTAGGGTTAAATGTATGAAAGGACTTGACGCTCCAGTTAAATTGAATTGGGTCTTTCAGTAAAATAGATACCATCATCAGACACTACAACACTTGTTACTGAAAGGCCTCACAAAATAAAAATGTTGTTTAACTGGAGTGTTGAGTCCTTTCATACATTTGTTTATAATATCCAGTGAGAAGAGGTTAAATAATGATCAGTTCACTATTTCTTAAAAAATATTTGCTTTGTTTTTGCTGATCTTTTACCCTTTTTATCACAATCCTTTAACAATAGACAGTTGGTAAATAATTTGGTCGGTTAGCTTAGTTGGTTAAATCCCAGCTTCATAAGATAAAGTTTCTCACTTCGATCCCAATCAGAATCGTAACACATTTTGAAAGAGATCAGCTGATAACCACTAGCTGTTCATTTGTCATTGGGCTTTTAATTAATGACACTTTCTAAGGAATAGTCGGCCTTAGTTTGTAACAATGATTACATTCGCTCATCTATACTCATCACACTCATTCGAAATCCATATTCGCCCAAATCTTAACGATCAGCATCTTAAGAACAAAAAAATAAATAAATAAAATGAAAGAAAAGGAAAGCAGCATTTCTGTTGAAGTGGTAAACTGTACGTAGAGATATACTCACAACACAAATTCTTAGAAACTTGCTTGTTGGGTTTGGACAGTTGTCTCTTAACAACATATGTATACAAAGTAAAATATAGACTGAGAACTGTTAATGAAATATTTCGAGGTCACTGGCCCATCCTCGGTAAATTTTAACCCTTAGAGCGCCATTTATACAATGCCTATTTTCCATAAGCGCTAATTTATTGTACAAGAATCATAATAACATTTTTAGTCACTCATTTTTTTTATTCTGTACAGGAAAATAAAAAATACGATAACATTTTGAAACTTGTATTAGCTTAATTTGCCTTTTTTTCTTATATATGAATATGTAAATAAGCAAACTTTTACTTGAAAGTAAGCCTCATGCATAGATCACTTATACAGTATGAACCAATACAAAATATTATTGCTATCAATAAAATATGTATAACTGAGTACATTTACTTGTACATACACTGATAAAGACAGGGCCTGCACATAACACATATAATAAAAAATAAGTAAATACATATAGCACTTGATTACGATTTATTTAGTACCTTCCACAAAATCAAAATCGGCCGGATTATTTATATTGACACTTATAAATTACTAACATATATTAAACTAAAGTAATGATAAAACAACTAAATACACAGTTTCAAAGCTGTAAGGCGGCGGACAATGACAACCGCTTGGCTCGACAGTAGTTGCGCGTGTACATGCTTGTGGCATTGGGCGGCGCAGCGGAAGTGTACACTGCCAGACAAAAACCAGTCTCGTAGTGATGACAAATCAACAAAAGGTCGCGAATCGCTCAATGTGTCTCTCATGAGTCACCACCCATAGCTCAAATGCACTACTGTATTAATTTAGAAACATTACTACGAAAATAATATTTTTGTAATTATTACGCGTATATAGGCTTACGGCGTTTAGAGCAAAGTCTACATATGCGCTTACGGCGTGGTAAGGGTAATTCAAGAGAAGAAAGGGCAATTTTAGCATAATTTTGCCTCAGTAAAGAAGTTTTTCAAATTCAATTCACTAAGCAAATGGATACACACAGTTACATTTGAAGTAGCTAGATGAGGTGTTGCCAACTGTATAGAGCACTTGAACATTGAAATGTCTGGTCACTTCTGTTTCGATTACAACGTTTGTATTTTGCTACTTAGGTGGGAAGGAGAATCTGGGTTTATCTTATATTGAAATCAGGTGGGTCTCTAGATTTTGTAATCCATTGATGTGCAATTTCCATTCTTCTAAGTTGAGAACTATTGCAGTTTGCAGGAAGTGATCTGATTACTTTCACAGTAAAAATTTATCAACATTCTGACTTTGGGTGCTGTGGGATGAAACAGGTTTTTCAGAGTTATTGACTTTGTAGTTATGTCTGTGTCGTCTATTCATAGGTTTGCAGAGTGTTTTCGTGGTTAGGCCTGTTTGTTGAGATGGGAAGAAATTACACTGGACCTGATAAATAATTTTAACAGAAGTTGAAGGTATATATCGTATGGCATTCGTTGGCCTGCTACCAAACCAATAAAAAATATTTTAAATTACACAAAAAACATCTAAATAACATAAAAAGTACAAAGTACTTGTGTCTAAGTGCTTAAATATGTATCTTTCATCACACAGCTACATCCAGGTTTCTTAACCATTCAACATCATTAACTGCTTCTCCAATTAAATGAAGACCAGCTAATCCCCCCGAAAAGAACGCAACATTAACTATGTGATCCATAGTTTGAACTTTGACTCCGCATTCACATGACTGATCATTTGCCATTCCTCACTTAAATTTCCAGTAGTTGCATCTTCCCACCCCTGTGCGAATATAACTCAACATAAGTAGGGGATAGCTTATCAAGAGCGTATACCAGCGGGGACTTGTCCCTGGCACCTCCAAGGTAGCTGGTCCGGTCTGATAAGAACCCTGAAACAGTGACGGCTAACGGGGCTCTGGTGAAACAACCACGTCAGGCCCAGCAAGCCGGTGGTGAAGTCTAAAACTGCTTTCAACAATGGAACTAAGCCTCGGAAGGATGGATTAAAGGATACGGACCGGAAACGAAACAGGATGAGAATTGGTACATTGAACATATTGACATTAACAGGCAAGGTGGAAGAACTAATAGATGTGATGAATGAGAGGAGGCTGGATTTGTTGGGCTTAAGTGAGACGAAATGGAATGGACAAGGAGAAAAGGAGATAAGAGGGGGAGGGATGTTGTATTGGAGTGGAGGCAGGAACAGAAGGAATGGAGTTGCTATTATGGTTAATAAGAGGATGAAGGAGAGGGTGGAAGGAGTTGAATATATATCGGATAGGTTGATAATAATAAGAATAAGAGAAGGAAACAGGGAAATAAGATTAATGCAAGTTTATGCACCGCAGACAGGATGCACAGAGCAGGAAAAGGAAGTGTTTGAAGAACAAATGGAAGACCAAATAGGAAATGTGAACTTACTAATGGGTGATCTAAACGCCCAAATTGGTGTTGATAGGAAGGGATATGAGGAGGTGATGGGGAGTTTTGGATATGGGAATAGGAATGTGGAAGGGAGGAGATTGCTGGATATGTGTCAAAGGAATGCGTTGACGATTGGAAACGGGAAATTCCGAAAGAGAGAGAGTCATATGGTGACGAGATACAGCTGGGATGGGGTACAAAAGAGTGTCATCGACTACATCATAATGGACAGGGAATGGGGGGGGAAAATCCTGGATGTGAAGGTGATACCCAGCGTGAGTATGGGTGGGGACCACAGGCTGCTGGTCGGGGTGTTTCGGATTAAAATGAAAGAAGTTGCGACAAGCAAACCTATAAGAAGAATAAAATGCTGGAAATTACTGGAGGAGGAAAAAAGAGAAGAATTCAAGAGGATAGTGAAACAACACTTACCAAGGACGGAAGTAGGTGATGTGGAAAGTGAATGGAAGCTCTTCAAAGAGTCACTGGTAAGCGCAGCGGAAAGGGTATGTGGAAGAACATCGGGAAGGAAGAGAGATAAGCAAACGTGTTGGTGGAATGAGGAGACAAGACGGGGGGTAAAGGAAAAGAATAGAGCTTGGAGGAAATGGTGGAAGTCAAGATCCCAGGCAGATAGAGAGGACTACATAAGGAAAAAGAGGGAAAGTGGAAAGATAGTAAGAGAAGCGAAGGAGAGAGCTTGGGAGTCATTCACAGATAAGTTGGAGAGGGATATGGAAGGAAACAAAAAGCTATTTTACAGCATGATGAAAAACAAGAAAAGGAAAACAGAGAGTGCCCTGACGATGAAAAGAGAAGACGGAGAGCTGGTGGGGGGTGAAGAAATCAAAGGAGTGTGGAAAAATTATTTTCAAAAACTACTGAATGAAGGGTATATTGATGGGGAGGAAGAAGACAACGATTATTATCTGGAGGGTTTGGAAGGTATAAGTTGGAAGGAGACAGAGGATGCTTTGAAAAGAGTGAAAAATGGGAAGTCTGCAGGACCGGATGAGATATCAATAGACATGATCAAAACATTGGGTCCTATAGGAATACATTGGCTGCAGAGGGTGTTTGGATGTGTATGGAGGAGTAGAAGAGTACCGGACGATTGGGGAAAGGGAGAAATTATAACACTGCACAAGAAGGGGAGCAGAAGAGAGTGTAAAAACTATAGAGGAATAACTTTGACGAGCCAGGTGACCAAGGTGTTTGAGAGAATATTGTTAAACAGGATAGAAGGAACAGTGGAGGAACAGATGGGTGAGGAACAACATGGGTTCAGGAAAGGAAGAAGCACCATAGATCTGATTTTTGCAGTGCGGCAAATGATCGAGAAGTATTGGGAATATGACAAGAAGTTGTTCATGGTGTTCATAGATGTGGAAAAAGCATATGATACTGTTAACAGAAGTAGTATATGGGAGAGCTTGAGGAGGATAGGAATAGATGAAAGAATGATTGGATGGATGAAGGAGTTATATAGGACACATAGATGTAGGGTTAGAACTAGTATGGGGAATACTGAGTGGTTTGAAGTAAAAAAGGGGCTGAAGCAAGGGAGTGTTTTATCACCAGTTTTGTTCAATGTAATAATGGAGGTGATGCTGAGGGAAATTAAGGAGGATGTAGGAGGAGGGGTGAATGCGATGTTGTTTGCGGACGACATTATGTTGTGGGGGGAAAGTATAGAAGAAGTGCAGGAGGTATTGAATAAGTGGAGTGTAAAGATGATGGAGAGAGGTCTGAAGGTGAGCATGGAGAAGAGTGAGGTGATGGTGGTGGGTAGAGATACGGACCTGGGAGGGGTCGTGGAGTTGAATGGGAAGAGCTTGAAGAAGGTGGAGGAGTTTAAGTATTTGGGAACAGTGTTATCGAGCAATGGGAAAATGGAGCAAGAAATAAGTAACAGATTGGAAGTGGGTGGTAGGTTTTTTGGAAGCGTGAAACACCTGGTATGGGATGGAAGTGTACCACAAAGGGCCAAGGTAGCAATGTTTAAAACTTATTATAAACCCATGGTGACGTATGGAGCTGAGACGTGGAGATTATCGGAAAGGGAGTGGAGTAGGATACAAGCGGGGGAGATGAGATTTCTAAGAGCCATCAAAGGCAAAACACGAAGAGATAGGATCCAGAATGACGAGATAAGAAGAGGTTTAACTGAAGAGAGTTTGAGAATGGGGGTGGAGAGGTCACGGTTAAGATGGTACGGGCATGTGAAAAGGATGAGACAAGAAAGAATACCTAGAAGAATGGAGGAGATGGAAGTGGTGGGCAGAAGACCCAGAGGAAGACCTAGGGGAAGATGGTTGGATGGCGTGAAAGTCGATGTGGAGAAGAGGGGGGTTGTGTGGGGGGAGGTGATGAGAAGAGAGATGTGGAATAACAAACAGGAATGGAGAGGCTTGGTGAACGCCCGAACCCAGGAGTGAACTGGAGCGGGTTTCCGGATATGTATGTATGTATGTATGTATAGTCCATTCTTTACGAGTAAAAAAAAGGTGAAAGGTATTATGTGCAGTAAAGTTGTATTGAACAGAGGTGGTAGAATTGATAAATCTAGTGACTAGTTTGTGGATGATACATGTTTTGCAATTTTTCTTATTGCATGGAAAGAGCCCTGAGCCGTGAAAGATGGGCTAAGAGGTAGAGGTCAGATAATTTATGGTGGACTAAAATATGGACTGCCTGAAATTAACAGTGGAAGGTTAGTTTTGAAGGTAAGTATGGGGTGAAGTTATCTTGAAGAATATTACTAAGCTTTTGTAGGCCGTGGTTGTGGATGGTAACAAGGGGTAAGCTGGGTGGGTTATTTGGTGACTTATGTTTATTAGAAGATTGAACCAATCTCAAGGTTACATAATCACATGTACCCTCTTTTTTCTAAAGTATTGTTTAGATGTCTGTTGTATTGTTCTAAATTCTCAGATTGGAAAAATTATAGATTTTTCTCTTGTGGCTAGGCTATAAGGAAGAGAACATTTAGAGTTGTTTGGGTAGCAACTGTTATTTTATTGTTGGAGGTTCTTCTTTAAATTTTATAAAGGAGATAGTAGCAATGGAATAATTTTATCAGTTTTTATCCTGATAAATCAATACTATACAATAACATCAGCTAACTTACTGAACCTGAAGACTTATATGTAATAATTATAAGATGAATAAATTTTAGAAATGAGTTGATTGTTAAAGTCAATTCTCGGTTCTATCAATTTTCTGCACAGAATGCTAATGGAAAACCAATAAGAAAATCCTGGTTCTGGCTCCTGGAAAACTTAAAAAAACACAGCTGACACAGAATTCATGTTAGGCTTGTAGAACACCATAGAAAGGACAATCCAACACCAGTACCAGTTTACAAGAAAATGTAAATTGCTCATGTAAATATGAAATAGCTAGTTTATATTTTTATGTAATTTTTTACAAGATATTGTACTTTTGTTTGAGGCAGCAATATCATATCTAAACTTAATTTTCAAAATCACTGAAAGGACATGCATTAAATTCTGATATACCAGTATAAAGGTACGTAGTTTTCTGTTACATACATAAAAATTACTAAGAATAAAATCGGTTTAGTTAAAGCAAAGCCAGTTCTGAACATTGAACCAACCCATCATTAATTTTTAATTAAAATACGTTCTTAGGATTGTTTAATGTATGTTGTGTGATATCACCATATGCAGCCATATTTGTATCACCCCAAAATAAATATCCAATTGGTAACTCAGCTAAGTAATCTTTATTATGAGTCCAAAACTCAAATTTTTGTTTTAATTAACTACATTTGAAGCTCTACAATCTGACGATTACATGACTGACACCATGTTTGATTACAGTGTCAGGACTATAGAGCATTCATTTCTATTTTATTTACTGTATGCAATGTGTAGTGTACATAGATTATAATTAATTGGTGTTTAGGCAAGGTAATATTGCCATGCTAAGAAAAAACACGTTACGTACAAAAATATTGTGTTTCAAGTTATATATGCAGTATGGCTAATTTTATATTCCTCCTTAAGATAGTGAGCTTAGTAATGCTGTATCTGCAACAATTCCTTAGATATTAACAACAGATTTTGCCGTATGTATTTAAAAACAAGTATCCTACAGAATGAAAGTGCTGCATGAACACAAATAATGCAGTGCCTACAACACACCATTATTACTCTGTAGTTTGTTGATATGGCTTTTCTGTTGTGTAGAATGGGCGCAAGTTTGTAGTTATGGCGCTTTCTGCTGCTCCATCCTAGCACCAGTCTGATCCTTTGTTTATGCTAAACATGTGTCTGCAGTTTGTAGCTTTTAATGCCTTTTTTAATGTTTAGTATAAATCTTACAAATTAGGTTGCTAAGTTTTTTATGTTTTATTATTGGTTAATGCTATTGAAACCAGACATCTTCAAAATGACATTAGCTTTGACAGTGGTTTGAAATAAACAGTTTGTTGATTTATTTACACGCGAAAACACTTTTGCTCAAGTGACAATCTAGGCCCTAATAAATATTTTTAAATAAATCTAAACAAGAGTTGCTAAGTTTATGTTTTATTGGTCAATGCTACTGAATCCAGACCTCTTCAAAATGACATTAGCTTTGACAATTACTTTGTTTGAAATAAACAGTTTGTTGATTTATTTACACACGAAAACACTTGCTCAAGTAACAATCTAGGCCCTAATAAATATTCTGAAATAAACATAAACAACCTAGTAGTCAACCTGATTTGGCACCACCTGTAGAGTACACAAACAACATATGGTAAGCCACAACAGAATGCTGCTGGAGAGTAAACAACTACATAGGCTAACAGAAGTGGGTTGCTACTAGACAGGGATACTCACTCTGCGGCCCTTAACACAATTTTTTACTGCACTTAAATTTTTTTAACTACAATGATTTATTAAAGTGACAACCGCTTTGGTATTTTTTTTTTTCTAAGTCAACAAAAAAATGCTTAGAGTGGTTAGTCTTTGTTAAAATGCACTAAATACTAATTTATTAGTAGAGAGACAGACGAAATGCAAGCAAGCTAGAAAACGTACGAAAAACTGTAATTATATATACTTGCGGCCCTTAGATCATTTTGAGAAAATTAATAACGCTCTTCATGAAATCCTAGTGAGGAACCCTGGGCTAGAAGTTTAACAGCCATAGGGAGCTAACCATAATGGGCTGCCACTAGAGGGTAAACAACCTCAGGTACCTAACCACAACAGTAAACTATCACTTGAGGGTTGTCGCTAACCTCAACAGCCTATCACAACAGGGTAAACAACCACTAGCCGCTGCTGGAGAGTATGGGTGGCTAACCACAATGTGCTTCCGCAAGAGTGTAAATAACTACAGGTGGTATGTCAGAATGGGCTGCTGCTGGAGGGTTAACAACCACAGGTGGCTAACCACATCAAACTGCCACAGAATTGTAAACATCTACAGGTGGCTATCCATAATGGGCTGCCACTGAGGGTAAACAACCACAGGCGGCTAACCACAATAATGTGATGCAGAATGGTAGTAAACAACTATGTGTGGCTAACCACAACATGTTGCCGCAATAAGGTAAATAACCATGTGTGGTTAACGACAATGGGCTGCTGACAGAGGGTAAACAATCATGAGTGGTTACTGGAATGGGATGCCACTGGAGCACAAACAACTATGGATGGCCAACTACAATGAGCAAGTAAACAACCACAAGCAGCTAACTGCAACGAGCTGACGCAAGATTTTTAACAACTACAGGTAGCTAACTGCAATGGGCTGCCACAGGATGATAAACAACTACATTTAGCTAACCCTAATGGGCCGCTGAAGGGTAAACATCCCTAAGGGCTAACCGTAGTAAACAACCACGGACAGGTAACCACAACGAGCTGCGACAGGTGCGTAAACAAGTTGTAATCAATTGATTTCTCAAATATATAAGAATTTGTTTTTGTCAATATGAAATCAAACATGTAGTAAATAAACATCATGTCGCTACTGTAGTTTTGACTTTATTTAACATCAACCGTTACACAATGCGTTACCTAGCTTTATTTTTATGCATCAGTAATGCAATTCTATTTATTCCTCAAGCCTCAAGGAAAACATAGAGCTTGTTTTTCAACTAGATTCTCTGAAAAATAAATGTTGGTCATATTTTTGGTATGTGTAGCTCTTACTGGACTTTTTCCCCAGTAGCTTCTACTATATAACCAGGGATTTGTTATGAAAAGATCGAACTGGGATTTGAGATGTAACCAGGAGAGGAGCTTTCAAATTATCAAGAACATTTTATCTCAGGCCCCTTTGTTATCAAAATTTGGAACTAACAGGAAACCCGAGGGGCTTTATATAGTATGGACAGGTAAAATCTTTACGGATTTTCTTCTTGGTGGTGATCATTCAAAAAGTTCACAAATAAATGTTTGTTACACTTTTTGGCCAGAAATTGATTGGTGATCTGACTAAAAGATTCCAAATTAAACTGATTAAAGATAAGAGAAGGGTCAAAATAATTAATTGTTAACAAACTAAGTGTTAAAATAATTTGTTTTAAGTTTTTTTTTTTTTTTTTTTTTTTTTTTTTTTTTTTTTTTTTCAAGGAATAATGAAACAAAGGAAACATTTTTCAAAACCGCCTATATGTCAGCTTACGATCTAACTTGTATATTGTTAAATCCATATATTACATGACGATGTCCTGTCAAGACCTTTTAGTTAGAAATTATTGGTTGTTACTCTCCCACCCACTACGTACGACGTTGTTTGCCCACCCACCCTGAGTGGTAATTATATACCAATAATGCCAGTATAAGAAAAATAGCATTTTGTGCTAATAGGAATTTAAATGTAACAAATGTCACTATTCACAAAAGATCCTTTTATCAAAGAATAGTTAATTTGTATTTCAATTTAATGTAAAATTATATATAAAATTAAAAGAACAATAAACAATAGTAAATATTTTTTAACAGAATAAGAAGAAAGTTAAAGTTATAGGTCAATGACATTACTAATTGACAACAATATACTAACAAAAGTATCTATTGGAGCAACTTACTGCTCAAGTCTCTAAGCAACTTCATTATTCTTTATGTCTGCCAATCATTAAACAGCATGATTTAATGGTATGACTGAAACAGCAGACATGATAATACATCATCAGACACAGCAGAAAAACACAATGAGTATATTCAGTTTATCTCTAAGACGCCGATTGTAGAGATATGGGCGAATATGAGGAGTGAATGAGTTAAGATGAATGAGTGTAGTCATTGTTACTATCTGAGTTTGACTAAGTTCAGAAAGGACTATTTATTAATAGCCCAATAGCCAGGGCAAAGTTATATACAAAGTCTGCCCAAAAGTATCTGACCTTTACGTCTGGCATGAAAATAAACAACTCGGCGGCATCAGCGAGTGCCCTTCAAAGTACTTCCCTCCACAAGCTACTACCTTATGCCAACGCTCCTCCCACTTCCCAAAACACTCCTTAAATTAATTTTTTGGAATAGCTAACAGGTCCTTTGTTGCGTTTTATTTCTTTAACGTCATCAAACCTTTATCCTTTCAAAGGAATTTTTAACTTCAGAAATAGCCGGAAGTCACAAGGAACTATGTCAGGGTTGGTTCGGTAGCGTAGTTGGTTCAATCCCAGCTTCATGTGCTAAAGGTTCTCAGTTCGATCCCAATCAGAGTCAATACATTTTGAGAAGGATCAGCTGATGGCTGTTCATTTGTCATTGGGCTATTAATTAATGACACTTTCTAAGGAATAAGTCGGCCTTAGTTTGTAACAATCACTACTCTCGTTCATCTACACTCATTCACCCCTCATATTCCCCTATACCTCGAAGGCGTCATATTCACCCGCAATCAGCGTCTTAGAAATGAATAATGAATGAACTAAAAGCCAGCGAACTACCTCTATAAGCTCTCAAGTTTAAGTTTACTCAAGATCACACCAGTACACATGAAAATATTAAGCTCAAACTCACAAACTCCTATCATCCACCATACCTCTCTATCAATAAAGCTCTCAAGCTTGAGTACATTCTCAAGGTGACACCAGTACACATAAGAAAATTGAGCTCAAAACTAGCAATCTCGTCTCATTCTACTACCTCTATCATTGCATCACTACAAGCTCTCAAGCTTGAATACACTCACAAGGTGACACCAGGTCATATAAGAATACTGAACTCAAAACTATGCAATCTACTATCATCCAACTACCTCTCTACCATTGCTTCAATCACAGGTGTACAATGACGGACTTCACCGTAATATACCAAAGTGTCCGTTGATTTCCAACTAAGTCCAATAAGATATTTTCATCCCTGACTAATACCAACCAGTTCACCATTGTAGCTCTCATTAAAACTCAGCTTTCATCTTACCATGTTTCAGCCTCTTTTATTCCAGACAATTTTACTGTGTACAGAGCTGAGAGAAAGTATGATATCAACTACATTAGAGAAGGTGGTGTCCTGCTTGTTGCTAACAAAAACTTTATCTAATGTAGAAGATCTGATCTGGAATTTTTCCCTGATAGTGTAAGGGTCGAGGTAAATGTACCTGGTGGAAATAACTTGTTGTTTTCTAGAAATTGTTTTGACCCCTCAGTTCATCCTATCATCCTTAACACTTATCTCAAAGTGCTGTTGAGAAAACTTGATTTCTTAAAGCATTACATCTTAATGAAGGTAGATTCAATGCTCCTGACTATATGTGGGAGAAATGCTTCTTCTTAAACTGGATGCATTTCTCATTCCAGGGCCATTATAATGTCTCTTTTAAATGTTATACTTTAATGCTATGGTGTATGTGTGTAATATAATGTTATGTAATGAAATGAAAATCGTCTTTATTATGGGTGAAGTTAGGACCATAAAGTCCTCTCCTCCACTTAACCCCAACCATGATGTATGTTATTAATTTTATACTAATTTTTTTATTAAGTCTGTCAATACCACATACGTATGTGTGTGGATGAGTGGGAGGGTCCATTACCACTGAACGTGTGTGGATGGGGGGGGAGGGTTAATACCATTGTATGTGTAGTGGTGGTTGAGAGGGTCAATATCACTATATGTGTATGAGAGTTCTCTCGGGTAAATACCACTCTATATGTAGTGGTGGGTTAGTGGGTTAATACTACTATACATGTGTGGATGGGGGGGAGGGTCAATATCACTGTATGTGTATGAGAGTTCTCTCTGGTAAATACCTTGTACATGTAAGAGTAGATGAGAGGGTCAATACAACTGTTCAAGTTTAAGACGGGGGGGAGTCGGTCCAAGGCTAGTAAAGAGGTAGTTGGCCTAGTTGAATTGTCATATGTACGCACACAATATTTGTGACATCACGCAAGACTCTCGAGGATGGCTTGTGTTTTCATTCCGTTATATGTTGCGCTCCATCGGTTATATGTAAACACATTACTTTTGTTTGGCTATCATTTATTATACATATATTTAGACAGTTTGGATTGTTGGAATGTCTTTTACGTCATCCTCATAAATTACCAGGAAATAGAGTAATATATTTGTAGTGTTGCATTAGTCAGAGAAGACGGAAACCGTTCCTTTCTTAAAATCTCCCATTTAATTGAGCAAGTTTGTTGAAAGATTTGCCAAGTTAGAATTATTTATTTATTTATTTATTTTTTATTTTTTTTTTTTTTTAATTACTTTTGATTATACCATCACCTTTTACTAGACTGATGTTCTTATCTGTACTACTGCTATTGCAGTTTCCAAGGCTTTTAACCCTCCTAGTGTTGACTATGTACCCTCAAAATGTTAGGCGGATTTAGCTTGATTTGCAGACATTTGTTTGAAAAATAATATAAAATATATTTATTATTATAAATACATACTATTATATATCATTTTATTTGTTATATTACACTGAATATTTTACAATATGTTTTATGTACATACCTTCATTTTGAAAAATTTTGTGCATCCAAAACTGAAGAAAACATTTTTTTTTTCGTTGTTTTAGAAAAGTTTTCACTGTTACCATAGAAATAAAATAACACAAACAAACAAATCCAGGATAGCCATCTTGTTCAAAATTTAGTGAACTTTAAAAATATATACAATATATACAAATGTTTTGCTCAGCAAAAATTGGAAAGGACAAAAAACAAACGTAAACACCGGCGAGTCAACATGAGCTTGATTTCCAGACATTTGTTTGAAAAATAATATTAAATTTATTTTTTATTAAAAATACATACTATTATATATCATTTTATTTGTTACATTACACTGAATATTTTACAATATGTTTTATGTATATACCTTCATTTTGAAAAATTTTGTGCATCCAAAACTGAAGAAAAAATTTTTTTACTTTGTTTTAGAAAAGTTTTCACTGTTACCATAGAAATAAAATAACACAAACAAACAAATCCAGGATAGCCATCTTGTTCAAAATTTAGTAAACTTTAAAAATGTATACAATATATACAAATGATTTGCTCAGCAACAATTGGAAAGGACAAAAAACAAACGTAAACACCGGCAAGTCAACATGGCCGATCCTCCTTCACTGACTGTTCAGCTATTTTGTAAACAAATCACAATTCTCTCGATGCTTGTAATCGATCATACTCGACTATCGATTATTCGGTATCATCTCCTGTTTCGATTGATACCACATAGAGTATTATTGACGGAACGATAATGCAAGAATAGCATATGTAACAATGGACTGCACAGTTGCCGACGCATCGGCAATTAACATTTACGAGACGTACTAAATTGCCGATGCATCGGCAATTAACAACAGGAGGGTTAATTCAGCATTTATTAAGAAGTAATATACCATTGTGGGGACCAAGCCTCCAGGTATCCCAAATGTTTCTCATATGACTTAATAAGGCCACTAAAGAGGAAATGTTCTGCTCATGACAGATTTAAGTGCTCTGGTAGAACAGACATGTACAAGGTTTATTCTGGCCTGAGGAAAGCTGTCAAAGTGGTATTAGATTACTGCAGGAAGAAGCATACTCATAGTGTTGAGAGTAACATAAAATTTAAACATACTAACTTCTGGAAGTATGGTAACCAGTTTGGAAATTCTCCTTCTATCCCAGCAGTAAGCATCAACATTTTGCAATGTTATGTTTAAAGTTTGGTGAATACTTCAAGTCCATTTATTAAACTTCTGATGTTAAGCTATTGAATGCAGAACCTGAAATTATACATCCACCTGGAAAATAAAAGATTTGAGTTGAAGGCATGCTCAGCATCTGATATAGATAATATTTCATTGTTTGTTACCAGAAGAGTGTTTGACTAATTGTTCAACTTATTTTCTCTGTGCTTACCTCGTTGTTCAACTAGGGTTAAATGATTGAGAAAATTTTGATGTTGGGCAATTGAATGAGGAGATCTGAAATAATAAAGAAACATTTAAGTTGTGGACATTCCCTTCACATCTGTCGACGCTCTTCAATACCATCAAAAGTTGAAGACTTGCTCAGCATCTGATCTTGATAATCCATCGTTTGTTACTAAAAAATAATGTTTGACATAATTTCCCCTGTGCTTGCCTCGTTGTTCAACTAGAGTTTAATGATAGAGGAGAATTTACTTTAATCTGGTTGACAGCTCTATTTACACCGGATTCCAAAAAAAAAAAAAAAAAAAAAACCTTAGGATGTGTGTGATTTTTAACCAATATCTGTTCTATATATAGAATATATTTGTACGTAGTTTTTTTTGTATAAGAGTCTTCCACCTTATCTCTCCTCATCAATATGGTTTCATGAAAGATCATTCAACTGATACAAACTTCTCCTCATTTCTTGCAGTTACTGGTACTGTAGTTAAGCCTAAAGCAGAGGAGGTAATCGAATGATAGGAGATTGTGAGTTTTGAGCTCAGTTTTCTCATACTGACTTGTGTCACCTTAAAGTGTACTCAAGCTTTATTAATGACCTTACTTGTGTCCTGAACTGTGAAGTTCAACTCTATGCCGACAATATTAAAATATTTCTACATATCACCGAAACAAGAGACAATCTGGCTGTTCCCCCATACCAATTAACCTTAGCTGAACAGTGGCAGTTTCAGTTAAGAGTAGAACTAATCCGTCATTCTTCTTTAATGACAATAGTAGACCTAGAAACCAAAAAGAGCATGTCTGTGATCTTGGCGTTCTCATGGACTTAGGTTGATCTTCTCTGAACACATAAACTGTGTTGTATCAAAAGTCAGAAGAACATGGCTCTTGTTAAGTGAATCGCAAGGTATTTCAGTGATAAGTACGCTTGTTTAACATTTTATCATTTCTTGGTTTGAAGCTACCTTGATAATGTCATATATTTGGAATAGTTGACTAAGTGTACACAGGTCCAACTGTCGAGGCTGTCCAGAGGAAATTCCTGGTTCCCGCTTGGTGAATTGGAAGCGTGTGTGGAACTTAATTTATCAACCTAATTAGCTTGTCATGCTGTGACTAACATGCTATTTTTTCACAAGTGCTGCATAGCCACACTTGTTCAGTAAAAATTATTGGTATAAGGGTTCCAGAATATACTTTGCTCATTTGTTTTGCCGTACTCTTGAGTAAGTGGTCGGGTATGCTAACATTGGAAACAGGCTTCACAACCTAGATTTCTTGAAAAGGATTACAGCAGATTTCTAAGGATGCTGGAACAAGCGTATAATTTATGACTGTGTAACTAAACTCCACTCAACCTATTCAGCCCCAGTACTGGAGTTAAGCATGTTTGGGCCTCAATGCTTTTGGACACATAAGAGTTAAACTAGCCAAGTTATTAGCTTATATAATTGATGGGATAAATAGAAGCCTCGTGAAAAAAAATTGCATCATAATAAGCTGTAAATACATTCTCCAGGTGACATTAGTATAAATAAGATTAGTAAGCTCAATACCTTGCTATCTCTTATTACTCAACTATAGTAGATTCCCTTCATACGGCTACCTCCGGACCGAGCTGCTGGCTGAACTAGAAAATATCCAACCTAAAGGAAGTTATTAAAATAAGACCATTTTAACTACAGTAAACATACTTTCGAGTGCCATAAACATTGTTACTGTTTAGGAAATATTTACAACTGTTCTTTTAAGGGGTTTCTTTATATTACTTACACTAAAAAAAACTTAAGTAGGCCTAAGCTAAGTCCTTACTCAATACTGTGACCTGTCACAACGCTCAAATCAGCTGCGAACACGAGTCATATGGCCAGCCGAACGAGAGGGAGTCTACTGTACCTCCTTATCGTTCACCATTATAAGCTCTCAAGCATGACACCAGCACACATGATAATATTGGCTCAAACGTTATCTCCAACTACCTCTGTATCATTGAACCATTATAAGCTCAAAAGCTTGAGTACACTTCAAGGTGACTCAAGTCAGTATGAGAAAACTGGGCTTAAAACTCGCAATCTCCTATCATCCAACTACTCTATCAAAGTACACTCTCAAAGAACACCAGTATATATGAGATTATTGAGCTCAAAACTCACAATCTCTTATCATTCAACTACTCCTTTATCACTGTGCCATTTTTCAGTTTGAAAACCCTTGTGTTCTGCTTTATAGTAAATAAAGTTGCAAAATATGTGCTAAAACATTCAATATTATACATAAAAACTTATCCTGTCAACTTACACCCAAGCCATTGCCATTTATTTAAGATACCCCTCCCAAATCCTAAGCAATAGACCAGGTTCTCCAATTTATACTGCATGGAAAAACCTATTGATTTGTTTATTTAATTTTCAATTTTTTTTTTCATACTTTGTTAATGCATTTTTGGAAGTTTAATTACAATATTTAGGGAGAATTGTGTGTCGCAAACCATTTTTGAGTGAGGAAATAGTCATTTTTAGTACTAAACAGAAGCCATCTATGTACATTATGCTTCGGCTGTTATGGTTATGTTAATCAAATCAAATCATATTTATTTGTTGTAAGAACTTGTTCAAGTTGTTAACAAAGTCAAAATTAAATCATTTAGGATTAAGTCAAATTAATATCTTAAAACACATGGATTTATAATAAGTACAGTATTTTAACTTTCATTAAGTTAAGATGAATCCAAATTATTAATTATAATGTATTTATAATTCTAAACTTTAGGTATGATGAAAATACCTAAATATGAATAAATGAAAATTTTAAAATGTTTGCCCTAGCTAATGGGCTATTAATAAATAAATAAGCTAAGTCGAACTCAGATAGTAACAGTGACTACAGTCATTCATCTACAATCATCACACTCATTCACCCCTCATATTCGCCCATATCTCTACGATTGGCGTCTTAGAAATGAATAAAAACAAAGGAACAAACTAAAACATTTCAAATTACTAAACATTACACTGAAATTAAATCACCTCTGAAACCACTCTTAGAAACAGTTAATTGTTAAACTATTCAAACATAAAAGTGTATACAGTTGTAAACCAAATAATTACATTATTTTATTTACATTATAATCAACTAAATAAACACATTAATGTAATCTGTTTATATAGTTACACAAATAAACTAAGGAAATCTGATTATTTACATTTAAGAATACATCGAGGCTATAGAAAGGGTTAGATGATAGCCATCTGTAAAATTTTTTTTAAACATCAACCAAGGATATGCATTTATTAAAGGCTGTACAATGTTGAAAACTTTTAATTGATACCACTATATGATTTTTTTGCGTTTTACTAAGACGATGGAAGTCCATAATTGCTCTATTGTTCATTAAATTTCAAAATATTTATGATTTTTTTACTATATCTAAGACTAAATCAAAAATGTACAAATTTTTTACTGTCAAAATATTTTGTTGAATAAAAAGAGGTCTACAGTGAGCTCTGGGCTCCGCTCATGTTATAGTTCTAATTGCTTTTTTTTAATCTTCAAAATGTTTTGAGTCTTAGAACAATTGCCCCATAGAATTAAACCATACCTCATAATGGACTGGAAGTAGGCAAAATAGGCTGTTCGAAGATAACTACTAGAAACTACTACACCAAGTCTGTGTAGGAGATAAATAACCATTGATAGCCTTGTACTCAAATAATTTATATGGTTACTCCAGGATAACTGTTTATCTATATATATATATATATATATATATATATATATCCAATAATTGTGTAGTACCAACAACATTTTAATCTGGATATGGAAATGAATTTTTTACATTGAAGTTAACCCTTTGCACGCTACATAAGAAATTTGCTATTTCTTTTAAACGTGTCATAAATTTAAAAAAAATATTTTAAAAATGTTTAAAGTTCTATTTAGAATTTTGTTATAAGGCCAACAACTGTTAAGAAAACACAATCCAAACTGGTATTTTTAAATCAATATTCAATATACAGCAATTTGTAAAATTCCCATTGTTGAACAATTATTCTGTTTATTTACTCATAAATCTATAAAAAAATTAAATTAGATTAAGCTAAAATATATATGTAATCATAATAATTATTTACAAGTTTACTAATATAGATGACATACAAGCACTTACAAGTATCCCTAGAATGTTTTTTTTTTGTGTGAAATAACTCAAAACACTCATCTGGGTGGTCCGAGAAATCCCGTAATACGCGCGGCGCAGCAGCACACAATGGCCGCTCGGTTGCCATGGCGACGGTGCGTGAAGGTCACGATGACAAAAAACGTTGTCATCCTTTCTGTTGTCTTCAAAATTACCTCAATAACCATTTACGTACACGTTAGTATAGTTTTATCACTTAAATTTAAATATTTATCTCAAAATATTCAAATGCGAGAAATACCGTAATACGCGTTTTACGTAAATATAACGTTGCGAGAAATCCCGTAATACGCGTGGAAAGGGTTAATATGTTGAATTTTTTCATCATTTAATAAAAATCTGTTGCTGTGGAACCAACCTTTGGCAGTAGTTCCAATGTATTTTGAGCGAAACCAATTAATTCGTCAAGACCATTTACACATTAATACATGATGTGTCATCAGCATATAGAATAGTTTTTGAATAAACACAAGAGAGTAAGTCATTTATATAGATTAAAAAGAGAAAGGGTGCTAGGACAGAGCCCTGAGGAACTCCCCACTTAACACAAGCTTCTTCAGACCATTTGCCATTAATGAACACTAGCTGCCTAATATTACTGAGGTAAGATTTAAAAAATTTTAGGGAAGAATCATGAAAACAATAGAATTAGAGTTTCTCTACCAGAATATCGCCCTCCACACAATCAAAAGCTTTGCTCAGGTCGCAAAAGCTTGCCTGAACATGGGTTTTCATTTCGAAACTCAGAATAACTTGTCTTACTAATGTATCCAAGGCATCTATGGTGCACCTCCCCTTCTAAAGCCAAATTGAGATGAATCGAGCAAATTATTAGATTCTAAAAAAATTTTAGATGTTATTAGATTATACAAATTTTTAAAAATTATTAGATTCTAAAAAAAACCTGCTCATATGATTTACCTATCACTGGAATGACTGCTATAGGTCAGTAGCTTTGTGGTTGATCTATAGGGCCTTTCTTATAAATAGGACTAACACGAGAAGTTTGAAGAACATCCAGAAACACGCCCTTCTGCAAGAGACAATTTATACATTTTGTCAATGGTTCTAACAAACATACAATAATATTTTTTAACAACTTGTTTGACATACAATAAACATCATAAACTATCGGATTTACTGATTTGTTGACATCATCTAACAAATCATTTGTAGTTATTCAAAGCCATTCTAAGGTTTTGGTGGTAGTAGTTTTGTTTTTCTTTTAATAGTTCCATGAAGAAAATTTGTGTTCCAGAACTACCTATTTTATGTTTTATTTCAATTTTGAATCAATAAAATACATGTTGAACTCATTTGATTTATCAGCACTGGTGGCGCAGTGCTGTAACCCAGCTACATGGGGACAAAGTGTTTGGGAGATTGTAGGTGATAGGTTGGATGCTCGTTTCTCTGAATACCGGACATGGCGTCCGCTTGATGGTTGCTATCGGCATGGACACTACTAGAGAAGTCTGGGGTGTCCATGTTGGGTGGTATCATTGTGCGGATGTTGTGTGGGGGAGATAACTGAGTATCAGGCTTGTCAATTAGCTGAAAATCAGACCAGCACTACCTGGTTCGGATTCCACGTAAAGCTGTAGGTCCCTTAGTTGCCCTGGTTATTAATAAATTGCCCTTTCTGAGGAACAGTTGAACTCAGTTAGTAGCCAGACTACTATCATCCACACTCATCCTACACTCATATAACCATTCATATTCGCCTTAAAATACCAACAATTTTGTGTCGGCATCTCATATGTAATAATAATAGTAATTTCAGTTCAACCTTTGGTTTGCGCGTCATTCAGCTTTATTAAATCCCATGCTGCTTTACAATTATTTTTATTACTTTCAATGTATTCAACATTTTTAAAAGTTTGGCTTCTTGTACAGATTTGTTATACTGTTACAATTTCATTATTTTATTGTTTTTTCATGTTATGCTTTTTTGCAATATAAAATTACTAGGGGACCCCCCTGCACGCTTCACGTGCCAACCACTTGATATTAGTGGTTCAACTGTATTAAGTAAAATCATAATTTATTTCTAGTACCTCACTCATTGCAATTGAGTTGCAACTTATTTACAGTTTAAATATAAATTGCTAATGTTAATACTAAAATTAAAAAAGATACTCGTATATAACCCTTGATTATATATAACCTTCTCAATATTGTAAACACCATTATTTAGAATCTAGTAGCTAGTAAATTTTCGTAAACACCATTATTTGCATTTGAATATTGACTCATTTAATGTTACTTTTTGACTCATTGAAATATCTCCACGTTATTCTTATAACCGAAAAATGTACTTTGAGGGCTTTCCGTATCCTTATGGGTGGAAATATTGAAGAATTAAAACCTTATTGCAGAACTATGAACAGAGGCAATTTTTTTGATACCTCAACTGTTTAAATTTGTCAAAAAATAAGGGAGGAGTAGCGTTGACAAAAAACGGCTTTACGTATTATATAAAAGGATATTCATAAAAATAATACCATGATATAATTTAAATAAAATTAGTAATGAACCTTCAATACTGTAATAGTTAAGCATTAAAGATTCAAACTTACAAAAATCAAGGTTTATTTTTACAAATTCACTTATTTTTGTGTTAATATTTAGGTTTTAAACTACATTCAGACTTAATTTAGTTTTTTGGCAACATAATTTTAAAACAATTATAATACACTTAACTGTACTTTATGTATATTTGTCCTAAACTACTATTACTCTTAAGATATACATATCAAATACAAGTTGCTTTAATGTTAATGGTTTTTTCATAATGTTGTTATCAATAAAACCGAGATTTAGCTCTGTAACAGGAGATCAATATTTAAACACCAAGACACAATTAATTTGTACTGTAGATTTTATTTTATTTAGATAAATTGTTCATTAGTATAATTTTGTATGTTTTATTACTTTGGTAGCTAGCCTATGAAAGCCACAAGATGTGTAATTTATGACTTACTTTGATGGTGGTTTTCTTATAATTAGTAAAACGTACTGGTATTTTATTAGACAAATATTTCAAATGATATATGAACCCATCAACAAAAATATTGCCAGAATTCTTTGAACGATAATTTTTTATATACAGATTTTATATTAGCATATTATTATTGTAACATTCGTTTTGAAGTCATAAAATATTTCAAATATTTTTTATCATGCCGTATTTCAAGGTTTTCTCACAGAAATCAAGTTAATAATTTTTTTATTAGGTAACATATAACATACAATCTGATGTTTTCTTGTAAGAGTAATGGTGCTGGGATCATCAGCGTAATTTAAATGTATATTATATTTGATCTACAAACAGATTGACAAAGTAAGTAATAAAAGCCACCAAGCAGGTAAACGGTGTCTCAACCTAAGTTAGGCAAGCTGGGCCGGCCCGGCCATTATCCTGGTCTACCCCTCCGGTCAGGTAGCTTGCCTCAACTTAGGTTGAGACACCCTTTAGTTACACTTCTGATGTTTTACAAATTCTGTATTTTAAGTTATCTTTATCCATACTGCTAATGTTACATTTGTTTTTAAACAATATCTTAGAAACTCTTGTTTATTTTACAGCTATTCATCACCCATTGAGTCAAGAAGTGTTTTACATTCAAGAACAGAAGATTTCTCATTTTCAACTAAGAGACCTAAATTAGAATGTTCACTAATTAAGGAAAAAGAAACTTTAAAAGGAGATTGGTCATTTAATAAATCATTAGACTCAAACATCACTTGTCCTGAGAGTTCTGCTTTGCTGCATACCCCTCTTGTGGCAAGGACGGTCAAACAAAAACCAAAGGAAACTTCAACACCTCATTCCATATTAAAGGTAACCAGTAAAATTTCTTTCGTATAATGTCTAGCTGATGTATTTGATTTTATAAGAGAAATAACTACATTGTTCTAAGTAGTACCCATTCACATACGGAGTGGAGTGAACGTAAGTTACATCAGGACTCAACTGACTTGATGGAAAAGCCGTTTGGTAAGTTTGAGAGTAGGACAGTAGAGGGAGTTGGTGTGATGTTTTGTAGCAACTATAGGCATTTAATCAGGTCAGCTCATCACAATTTGATATGACAAATATGAAATATGGTCAATTTTAATATTACATATGTTATTAATATACTACACTCATTATTAAAGAATGTTGTTTTGTATATTGATGTAGTGATAATCTTTATTTTGAATATACTTTAAACAATCAATCAGTAACAATTGAGAAAGAATCAGCTGGATTTGCAATGGAGGTAACAAAATTATCACAAAAAAGAAATAATGTTCAATAACTTTTTATTGCAATAATTTGATATCTTTTGGTTATACAGGGTGTTCCTAAAGTAAAGTGCCAAACTTTGGGAATTGGTTATATAGGTCAAAATAAAGAGAAAGTCAAGGATACCAGATAGCGGACATTTTGTTTTTTTCATAAAACAATTTTTATCTCCGAGTTGGCTCAACCGATCTTTATGAAACTCGCTATGCATGTTACAATAATAAATACCTATTCTTAAAAAAAATCAAATTGATCCAATTTAAAATATCAAAATGGCGGCCTTTTTAAATGTTTAAATGGAAATTGCAGAAAAACAGCAAACAATTAAAAAAATTATTCAATATGTGGCTGTTTAGATAATTTTATTACCAATCTGTCAATATAAAAAAAGAATTAGAATCGGACTAAAAATAACTGAAACACATTGACATTTGTGTTGAAAGGCAGCAAAAAAGCTAAAAACATATGTTTTTTTTTTTTTTTGTGGCCTCAACGCAAATTGTCAATGTGTCTCGGTTATTTTTGGTCCGATTCTAGCGTTTTTGTTTGTGACAGACTGGTAATAAAATTATCTAAAAAAACATTGTCTATAGTAATATTTGTATATTTTGCCGTAGTTTTGAAATTTTAGATTTGATTAAGTTGATTTTTTTATATAGACTAGGTCTTTATTATTGTAACATGCATCTTTGTTTCATAAAGATCGGTTGAGCCAATTTGGAGATACAAATTCTTTTCAGAGAAAAACAAAATGGCGGATAACTGGTAAAGAAAGTGTTTTTGAAAAAAAATGTATTCTTGATTTTCTGATTATTTTGAGCTATATAACTATTTCTCGAGGTTTGGCACTTTACTTGTAAATATATACAAGCTATATACAAATTAAATGTATCATATTACTGATAATAAATAAATTATAATTCAATAATGCTTCATATGCAGAGTGTCACGTGTTCAAATCTCAGTAGGTTGACTGAAAATTTGCATGATGGGTTTGGACTGTTTGTAGAATAAGTTAAAAACTTATAAAACCATATAAACAATACCTTTAAGAATGTAATATTCTAAGAAACAAATATTACAACTACTTAGGGTGAATAGTATCAATAGCCTTCAATGTATGTCATTGCATAATTTATTGAGGTACTCAAACACGCATTGTCAATTGCTTTGTTTCCCTGACAAATAGCACAACAAAGTTTCTGTCTACAGGGTAGGTCTGCTGCTAATACTCCAACTACTCCAGCCCGAGGTGACAAATCTATTGGATCCCCAGCCATCACTCGCCAAATTAGATTTAGTCTGCCAAATGACAGTCCAGTGTCTAATTCTTCACAAAGGTAGGTTGTTGTTTTTTTTTTTCATGACAATTAAGCTTATGTAATAAATATGTAAAACTAGTCAAGTATGTAATATGAACTGATGTCTCATTGAACAACTGTATAACTGTTGACATCAGCTTGAACAGACTGATGTCAAGATAATATTTAAATTCTTAACCCTTTAAGGCGTCATATGGTGTTATGCAAATAAAGCTTAAAAGGAGTAAGCAATATTTGGCAAAAATATTATTCTACTGTAGAGTAAAATTTTACAAAAAAAACTTTTATTCAGTAAAATAACTAAAATTACGACTGATCAATGCAGTGAAACGAACGGCGTCAGGCTGTTCAAAGAAAGAAGATAATAGCGGTAAATAAATAGCTCTGCAAGTTGTACTCGCCAGGTAGGGAGGGAAAGTGGGGCTGACTTAGTTGTGAGGAATGGTGGGTTAATTATTGCACAGTGCTCAGGCAGAGAAATTAAGGACTACAACAGTTGTTACAAGTTTCAGTCTGCTGGTATATATGTATTGATTTGTAAACCATATTTTACTTTTAACATTATGCTTCCATATTATTTGTTAATGTTCCATTTATAAATAACAATTCTCTGTGATCATTTGTCATAATTATAATAATGGAAAATGTATACATCAACAACAATAACGATCTATTTGTTGAAGTTTTTACTACTTTGGGCCACACTCATGAATGACAACATGTGGCATATTCACTCTTTTATAGCAAAAAAAGCACAATCCTTAAATGGTTAATAACTGTATTTTGATAGCTATACAAATTTCAATAGACCAGTCTAACCATTTGGCTATTTCAAACAACACAACTACACTTACTTTTAGCACTGAGAACCTAAACATGTATTCTAGTAGAGAGTTATATGTATGTAGACTGAATTGGAGCTTAACCCTAATGCTGTAAATACAAATTCCTTTAGTGACAGGCAATTTTCAAGCATATCATCAAACAAAATTTTTAAATATATTATAAATGGGATATATATTATAGGTATTGTACTGTTTTATTCACAAAAGAATGGAATCGTTTACAACATAAAAATTTCCATGTTTTATGTGGAAATATTTTTTTTATTTTTACAAATATCAAAAAAGGGAGCACTTCCCTTTGAAATAGTATATAATATGGTTCCAATAGATTTTATAAATATCTTAAAATTTCTAAATCCCATACAATTTTTGAAAATATATATTTTTAGAAAGTTAATTTATCCATATTCTGTTGGATTATTTTACCGAATAGGATTTTTAAATACTGTAAAGATGAATTGTAAAATAAATTACCTCTTTATTTGTTCCCCTACCAATCCTTTTTCTGTTTTCCACAACCGGTTTTTTAAGTTTTCACTTCATCTTCAGGTGGAATTAAAAATCCACTTATAAACTAAACTAACATTAGGATTAGGAAATTTAACCCTTTCAGGAGTATGGAATAATGCATGTAAAGAGTAATGACGTTCTGGAACGTCATATGTATGTTTTTTACGAAACCAATTTGTATTGCTCTAGTACACGTATAACCATCTCCAGAAGTAAGGAAATAAATTTCTGGGAAGGAGGAAGTATTATTCCAGCGATGACAATTCACATAATTGAGAACTGGGCGGGGATTTGTCCGTAGGAGGAGTCATTCAAGACAACTGCGTGCACGGGCTTATTGGCCTTTACTACAAATCAACTGTGTTATCAGTAAACAACAGTGGAAAAACAATAACAAAAACCTAAGTCTGTTATCAAATACAATTAGGACTTGGGTGCCATAGACAGAACGGACATGATAATATTTTTCAAATTTGTAGCAAAAAAATACTACAACATGGTATAGAAAACATCTTTTTCATTTGTGAGATTTTACCATGTTGAATGCATTTGAAATGTAAAAAATCCACAAAAACAGCAAAATTGCATTTTCAGAATTCAAACTGAACTTTTGAATGCCATCATCAAACAAGAGAAATAAAGGCCATGCTGCACGCAGGTACACCGAGCGAAGATAAACATCTGCCATGCCTAACTGCCCTGCATTTCCCATGCCCTATACGGAATCTTCAAGGTCAACAGAGGAAACCTCAAAAAAAGAGGCTACATACAATAAATGCTAAATAGCGACAAAACACATCATACGAGCAATGCAGCATTATGCGTATATCCCTGTTTTCAAATATTTCATACAAACAAACAATTTTAAATTGTTCATTAATTGCTTTTTTTTTTTTTTGGTTATTTTTAAAACTGCTATTTTCAGTACCTTGCAATAAAATGGTTAGAATGCAAACCAAAATTACTGTTTAAATTATTTACTCCATAACGTCATTTATGTGCTCAACATATAACTCCTTTAGGCTAGTGATTTTATGACGTTCCAAGATGTCATTACTCCTTAAAGGGTTAACACATTCGCTGTGATGGCACATGGGGTTGCGTAACGCGCTGTATGGCGCTGCCTTGCCCGGTTTGCACCATGACTGCACGTTTACATATTTCAGCATAGTGACAAGTAAAAAATTGATACATGATGATATTGTACGATTCATACAATATTTTTACTAGTGAGGTATTTACAATATTTAATTCACTTCAACCCATTAGTTCATTCCATATCAGTCTATTTATTCATCATCAGAGGCCGTAATAAAGAAATCTAAATCTCCCGTCATATCTTTGAACTGTAAACTCACTGTCACCGGACTAACTGGTAGTCACATTTTGGTCAATAACAGTTAATCTAGATGGTCCAGCTATGTTAAAAACAAAAAACTAATAATAACAAATATACACACTAAACACTTATTTACATAAACTACACTACACACACAAAACAAAGAATGTCATGCCAAAACTGCGACGCCGCAAAGTTTGAACCATGCTACGAACAAACTACAGTTGCCCGTGCAATGCTAGATTCATGCTAAAACAGAACAGTTCAAATTACCTAATGACTACACAAGTTTGTTTTTTAAATTTGTTAATGATGGAGTATCAGATGAGGGAGACAAAGGTAGTTGGACATTTGCCATCATTACGTGAAAATTAACAATCACGACGTTTCGATTTGGTAAAACCCAAACCTTTTTCAAGTGCTAAAAACTAAATTACACCTACACAACCATGTTATAAAACTACGTTCTTAAACTAATAAACTTATCTACTTTAATAATTATCTACATTTTAACATAGATCCTAGAGTGGGGTACAACAAAATGAACTTCTACTAAATATAAAAAAATATTAACAGGGTTAAATTAATATAACCAATTAGGTGCTGTCAAGGTCACGATATCAACGAAATGACTACACAAGGCATCATTAGCATGTGCGCACCGACCGCTGTGACGATGTAAGGCTTCACCCGTAGCATATGTGTTAATGTTAGTATAGTGTATAAGAGTTTTTAGTTCCACTTAAAGATGAAGAGAAAACTTCTAAACCGGTCGTGGAAAACAGAAAGAGTATTGGCGGCGGAACAAATAAAGAGGTTATTTCCTTTACCCTACATTTTTATATCATAGCCAATTTATGTATATTACATTGGTAGTCATTTTACATTAACATTCACAAATGTCAAAAGATGTTTCCACGTTGAGAGGCGTACTCTTTGATAAATAATTTATTGTAAACCTGTTTTTTTTTTCTATAAATATAAATGTGTTTATGCAATTTCACTCATATATGTTTAGACAGCTGTTCTGAACAAATAAATATGTTTATTTTATGAATAAAAAAGGCATATGTATTGATTATGTTTATTTATTTACATATCAAAAGTACAATTTTTAAAAAATCATAAAAAAATAGATTGATTAGATTGTAACAGTAATTAAAATGTAATGTACAATTGACTCCATTTCTAATTAATAGTTCCAATTACTTTTACAAATTGTAAATTAGAAAATATGTTTAACATTGAAATTGATCAAAATAACTGTTTTTATTGGTTATGCTTGGTTACTATATTCCTTTTGAAAATCTTCAAAAAAGGTTTTTGCTACTGTATTACTTTTTTTATAAATAAAATAGTATATTGTTTTTTAATCAGTCTTGTCTACTTAGCAGCTGGTGTAATGCAACACCCCAAGCACCTTCAGTATTTTCACAAACCTGAACTGTGTTAAACTTCCATTTATAATCAGAAATGAAATATGCAGAAACTACAATCCTGGCAAATGATGGGGATTACCCTTATTTGTTAATGGTTCATCTTGTCAAAAGACAGAATTCGACCTTGAAGTGTTAAGAAAAATAATAAAATAAGCCATCAAACAATAAAGATCACACTGTAAATGCTTTTAGTTTGTTTCTCACAGCTGAAATATGTAAATGTTTATTTTTTAATATCCAAATTTGTTCCTAAAACTTAATTGCTATTCTCAGTGTGAAAGAAGAAGAAGAGGAAAGTGACTACTCACCTTCAATATCACCTCGTAAGTCTATCCACCACTTGTCAAGTATTCAGACCAGAAAGAGCACGCCAGCTAATCCAAGAATATCGAGGAAACCATTGAGGTATGTCAAAATTGATCAAGTAGCTAACTTTAAGTGAGGTAAGTTGCTTCTGCCATATAAGTTATCAGAATTCAGTTCCGTAATTTCTTATACTCGCTGAATCTTAAATTACTTTTATTATTTTTGTTATAACTTTGCTTCAGATTTTAAAGTTGAATTTAAATAGTAAAATGCTGTATCCATGCAGCAATAGGTTTAGTGTGTAATTCTATATGTTTGAGTTCTGGACATTGTAGGCTATAGGTTCAATGATCTGGTCACTTAATACCAATATGGCATCTGCTCAGTAGTTGCTAATGGTGTGGTCACTACCAGAGAAGTCTGAAGTGTCCATATTGTGTTGTAATCAGTGGTCAGATGTTGTGTTGGGAAAATAACTGAGTATCGTGCTTATCTATTAACTGAAAATTAGACCAATACTTGATATTTCAGATCCCATGTTTAAGCTGTAGCTCCCTTCGTTACCCTGGCTATTAGGCTATTAATAAATGGCCCTTTCTGAGCATAAATTGAACTCATTTAGTAACCAGACTACACGGGTCATCCACACTCATGTAATCATTCATATTCGCCTTCAAATATGCACGCCTTCAAGGTTGTGTGCGCATCTCATTTCTGATTATAATCTGAGAATTTACCATTATTGATTACCCATGTCTAATTAATATAACAGTCTTCAATTAATTAAGAAGCAATCATAATTGAACTCCTGCTCAAAATTATCGTACACCTCATCATAGTTCTATAGTTTTAATATTGAAACAGTAGGCCTAATTACTGAATGTGTTTGGTTTTGTATTGATGTAAATATGGGACAAAATTAAAAACGGGGAGTATCAAGTTAGAAATACCTTTATTGTATACTTAAACTAAAAAAAAAAAAAAATATTCAATCTTACTATTATACAAACATCTAATGGTGTCGGTGTGTGTATTACTCAGTCACACAAAAACTACTAAACCCATTCAGCTGCAATTTTGCATGGACATTCTTAGGGTCGCTGGTTAACAAATAGGCCTATGTCTATTTCGAAATTCCATCAGGGCACTACCTCAGGGGCTCTAAAAAGTGTCAATACAAGCCCTATGGCAATACCAATTTGACAATTGTTTGTAATAGTTTCCACGGTAGTTAAAAAAGACAGTAGGTATCACGACAAGGCTACGCATTTGACGTCACATAGGCGAAATCAGCTGATTTGTTTATTCTATTATATACTGGAAACTAAATGTATCAGTAATCAGTACTGGAATCAACTGAATAGTAATCAATTTATTTACCACTTATCAGCTGGAATCGTAATTACGGGAATTAGAACAGAATTTTTGCTATTTCCATTCTGTGACGTCATGGGAGATGAACGTGATACCTACCGTCTTCTTTTCTAGGTATCGTGTTCTAAAGTAAATACCGTACCAAACCTAACCACACGCACTTTTGCATTATACAGATGCCAGTAGGTACGTACAATACCTAACCTAGAGTTAACTTATTTCATCATGTTTTGTATTACAGAAAACAATAAGCACAATATAAACCAACGTGAACCCCGTAGGAAGAACGGGTACTGTGCTAGTAACTATATAAATAAATATTTTTTCTTTTTTTTTCAGGAGTGTAGTAACAAGCTTGAAGTTTGATGATGAAGATATTGTAACTGAAAAAATACATACTGAACAAAGTGCAACTGCAGCAGCTCTTCTAAAGAAGATATCTTCCAGTTCTATCTCAAGTGATGAAACATACTTTAGTTTGAGAAGTAGTTCTTCCAGTAAGTGCTCAGAGGGTAAGAAAAGTGAATTGAGATTTCAGTTGCCATTAGGTTTAGAGGAAAACATGGATTATTCAGAAGAGGGCTCAAGTCAAAACGAGGAATTAAATGTAACCAAAGGCCAAGAACTAGAAGATTTAACTGATCTTAAATCATTCTCAAACCCCTCTTCACCAGATTCAAACTGTACTATTTCAGAAGAGACATTAGTACAAACAAATATGGTTGAAACTAGTAAAATTATTGAAGGATCCATTAGTGAAACACCTGATGTTAAAAGTCCTAAAAAAGAAGTCAAAATTGTTGTTGAGTGTTCTTCAGGAACGAGGAGTGTAAAAAAGATAGTAGAAGGCTATGACACAACAGAAGAGATCTTTAAAGAAGCAAACTCATCTTTTGAAATGGATATAGAAGAGAACGAAATTTGTTCTGAAAGTAATGAATCTACAAACAAAATTCCAATGTTTAAGTGGACCAAAGAACTTAATGGAGAAAGTGGTGAAACATTAAAATTACATGTTAACAAATATGATGAAAAAGGATTAGAAAAATGTGTAGCTACAGTAAGCCTTTCTGAAGAAATGCCAATGTTTTACTTAGAATCCAAAGAAGATTTGGAAAGTAAACAAACAGTGTTAGCCACGAAAGAAACTGCTGAAAAGGAGGGTATGATAATAAAACCACAATTTGAGAGTAAAAAAGAAGAAAAGGCTTTAACTGAAAGCATTTTCTTTGAGAAAGAAAATTCTTCTCTATCTAAATCTGAAGGCATTTCCAAATTATATAAACTGAAAGAAACCAGTACTGATGGTACAAATATAAATATCAGTAATTTGGATGAGGTAAAGTCAAATGACACAAACATAACTGAAAGTAATACCTTAGAAAAAACTGATTCACCACAAGATACTCTTACTTTAAATAAAGGAGTTAATCAAGACATATCAATTGATGGAACACCGTTGCCACAAGTTTTAGAGGAAATTTTAAAAAGAGGTAGAATTTCTTCAAGTCCTAAAGATAGATTGAAGACATCAACATCTGGTACTATAGACAATGAAGATGATTACAAACATGTTACTAAACATACAGATAATGATGATGCTCCTAGTTTTGTTGAAGTTGAGAAAATTGAAAACCATGACATATGTGATATTGTATCGGTAAGCAATGAATTGAAAGGAAAAACGTTTACTCTCCATGAAAAAGTAGTAAATGATATACTAAGAAATGATGTGTTACAAGAAAAAACAGCAGATCATGAAAAACAATCAGAATCAAAAATACTTTTAGCTGGTTCAGAATCAGCTGATTTAATTAACGAACCTATTGTGTTACAAGAGAAAAAGTGTGATCTTGTATCTCTTAACCATCAGATATCTTGTATAGCAACTGAAGTGGTAAATGTAGAAACTTCTTCAGAGGACAAGATTATGGATGTTGGGATCATAGAGACAACAGAGTCAAAAGAAGTCATTTTTAATCAAAATACTACAGAAAATAAAGAAATGAAAGAGATGACATTTGTTTTGGAACCAGAAAATATTAGATGCAGCTCTCCTTGTATTTCCAATGAATTAGCCGAAGATTCAACTGCTCAGATTGAACTTCAAATGTCGGAAGGTGATTCGATAGAAAATTACAAAAAGAATGACGAAGAAGTTGTTGAAGAAGAGCCAGTTTATGAAACATTAGCAACTGTCGATTTCCAAACGGGTCTTGATGATATCTATATGGAAGACAATTTTGAAGGAGAATACGATCAAGGTAAGTAAAATATAATCTAAGACTTACTGCCTATTTACTTAAGAGAGTTTTATTTTTATGTGTTTATTTATTTAATTATTATTAATTTATTCATTTTGTTTTATTAGCCTCCAGAACTGTTATATTATAGAAATAATATTGGTTAAGTTACCTTTTTTCCCGTCAACAGTTCTTCTTTCATAAATGTGCTATGTACATTTCAAAGCGTAGAGCTTCATCATCAGGCTTTCCAAAAACGTCACTATTTACATACTAAACCTTAAAAACATTTAAAATATAAACTATAAACACTCAACTCTTCAAGAATTAGAGTCCAAGGTCAACAGGTGGGAGTAGGTTAACATGTTTGAGTTCGTTATCTGCTCATTGGTCATCAGTTGGTGTCTATCGCCGGCCGGCAAATGTACTGTGTTAATATGTTTGAGTGTTTATAGTTTATATTTTAAATGTTTTTAAGGTTTAGTATGTAAATAGTGACGTTTTTGGAAAGCCTGATGATGAAGCTCTACGCTTTGAAATGTACATAGCACATTTATGAAAGAAGAACTGTTGACATATATTAATGTAACTGGCTGAAATTCTAGTAATGTTAAAAGTTTTCTCGAGGTGCTGTCATCAGACAACCAACCATCAATATTGTTTAATGGACTGTCTTGGTGTGCTTTTATCTTTATGTGACACAATCTATGAACGGAATCCAATATTCTGTACTACCAAGTAAAAAAGTTAAATATTAAAATGTAAATTATCAACATTTTTTTGCAATAAATCGACCAAAGATTAAAATAATTTTAAATGATTAATAGGGGTGTGCGATGCAGCAAATTTTTTTCCGATTTGATGCAGCAATGTGATTCAAAGAATTTTGATTCGATGCAACTCAATCAAATCTGATGTGCACATAAAGAATTTTATGGTTTTTGTTAAGTTTTAGAAGCAGTTGAGTAACAATAATAGCTTTTGTTACAGGTACTGTATCTTGTCAGTACAAAGAAACATACATTATTTTATCATATAAATGATAGCTAGTTCTTGTTATATGTATGCAACAAAAATATAAACATTAACTTTATATCAAAGTAAGAAAGTCAATTTAAAATAATATAAGGAATGTAAGATGAAGGGAATGCAGTATGCCTAATGCACAAGAAATCATAATTATTTTGAAATACAATTTTAGGGCTTAATAAATTTGTTTAGCACTAAGCATGTTTATGTAATAAAGTAACTAAAGATATATATATATAGGAACGACTAGTAAAAAATAAATTTGATGACTCTGTATTAAATTTAAATGCCAATAGTTGTACTTTGCTGCTGTTGTTATGGGAGAGTAACTAGTCAAAATTATCAAAATTTAATTTTTTACAATTAAAATAATATATGTCACAGGTAATAAGAAGAATGTATAAAATAATGGAAAACAACTTAATTATTGTTATTCACTATAATAGTTGGAAAATGATGAAAGACATATAACTGACTTCTTTTTCACTTACAATTAGTTGACTGAAATAAATGTTGATGCAAAGTTACATAAGCATAGATAATTAAAGGTACTATATCACAGAATTTGTTTAGTATAAGCATCATTTTGATTCAAGTATAACAATCCATTATTGTTTAGCCAATATATTAAAATCAATAAAATAATATCAACAAATGCAATAAAATGTTATTTATTGAATACATTAATTGAGAGTTTTATATTAATTCTAATTTTAAATATTTTCCAATATAGAGGTTGAAAATATATGTTAATAAAGTTGTTTTTAAAAATGAACGTTTAATTATACTTTTTTTTAATGCAAATAATCTTGAGTAAAGCATTTTAGGACACAGTGCCAACAGACTAACTGAATTTAAATCGACAAATGTGAATTATCGTTAAAAATACAACAAGTTTGAATTTATAAAAGAAAACTAGATAATACTGTGTTTTGATTGGGAAATGTTTTGTTAGAAGGATGACTAGACCAGGTACCCTATCAGACAAAAAGTGATAGCAAAAGTCACGATAACAAATGAACGATGTTATCTGCAATATTTGACTTTTATCAGCAATATTCGAAAACTTAGTTGAAGACATAATTCATTTCACTATTCCAATTATCTACGCAACGATCGTATAATTTGTTATCAAATAATTGCCCACTAACAGAAATAGATGGACTTTCTGTAGAGAATGTTCTACGATTCGTGGTATGCTGCATGATGCTTTTTGATGCATTGCACACCCCTAATGATTAATAAAGTATCTACAATGTATTATGTATTAATCTGCCAGCTGCTATGATAACATTTTTAAAGTCAATAATAGGCTCAAGAGTTATTTATTGAGTTACAATTGTGTTAAAAGTTGAAGATCGTCTTATTTTACCTGGCACTTAACCTGGGGACACGGTTTAACGTGACTTTAGAACCACGGGAGCAGCAGGACAAAAACCATATACATATTTTATTTTTGTGGATTATCGATTCCCGATAATCAGTGGTGTTATCGGGAATTGAACCTGGATCAGTTATATGGCAAGCCACCCCCTTAGCTACAGCTGCTCACAACTCCAGTACATTTCAAATATGCTTTGTACATTTAAGATTATTTTTATTTAATTGTTTTAATTTAATTGGACTTTTTACTCAGGATCTTTTATTCAGGAGTAAAAAATCTGTTTACTCAGGATTTTTTCGCAACACTTCCAATTTACTACACTATAACAGAATCATTATATAGTTAGTCATTTTACTCATTCGATTGAAATTGATCTTGATACATAACTTCTAATTGCAAACTGACCAAATGACTTTTCTCGTTTTTCATGTGCTTATGTTTTTGGAAAATTAATTTATTCCCAGAATATTATATTATGCTAACAATATTTATCAAATGTTATCTTAGTTTCCAAATCATTAATTATGATTACCTATTTCAGAGTTTATATTAGAAAACTGATTCAATTGAATTTTAGTTACTTACTAACATTTGTTACTTATAAATTAGCCTTTATAGCAGTAAAAAAAGTTAACCCCATAACTGCACAAATAAAAAACATGGATAAAATCACATATTTTACTAGTTTTTATAATGTTTTTGTATTATATTTGTTGAAGCAAAGTTAAGTTAGTACTTTATATATATATATGTATATATATATATATATATATATATATATATATATATATATTAATATAAAGTTAATAATTAGGGCTACTTACGTATTTTAGGATGAAATAAAATTAAACTGAGTGTCACACTAGAAAATGACCAGAAAGTCGAAACATGTTGTGTAATGAGTTTTTAATAAAAATAAATATAAGGGTACTCAGTTTAATTTTATTTCATCCTAATATATATATATATATATATATATATATATATATATATATATATATATATATAAAAGTAGCTAAGTTATATAGGCTAAGTTAGTAAAACTATGAAACTTAAAATAATACAGCAGGATTTATTAGAGGAAAATTACAACAGTGATGCAGTCACCAATTGGTTGACACAAGTGGAATGACTGTCAGGACACATTTCAGTAAGAGTTGAGGAGACAATAAGTACAGCCCCTAGCAAATGCTGCTTCCAAGCGGAGATTGTTTTCTCTAATTCAAAACATTTTAATACTGGAACGAAATCGATTAATTTAATATTCAAACAGAAAACAGAATAAAACCGAGCAAGTGCATGAAATGTAATATTACAAAATTTGGCGGGCACAGGGTTAAGAGTGTAGTATTTAGAATATAGCTGCTATCTCTAATCATACAAGGAAAAGCACCGTACAAAACTTCAACTTATATCCTTAGTCTTTTTAATATTATTTATTTCAATTTGAGTAAGATCTAGTGGTCTGAAGTTTTACTTACATTTTATCAGAATGAATAAATTTACAGTGGAACAAAAAAGCCACATGGAATTATGTTTATCAATAGAAATAGCTCAAAACAATCCTCTTAATTGAGTTCATTTAAACAATTAATAGTAGGGATGGGTCGGTCCCTAAAGTAGGTTCTCCCTAAAATAGGTTCTCGGTTCTATCGGTTATTCACAAAAGAACCAAGAACCAATGGGGAAATCTCAGTTTTGGGTTCTAGAAAACGTAAATGGGGAGATAGCTTTCATATCAAAAATGTTTCAGGTGTGAAAAGTGCTGATAAACAGAATAATCAAACTACATCCAGTCACAAGATAAATATATTTTTGTCAGAAAATATCTGCCTGTAGAAGGCCACTTCCTTATCAGTATGTGATTTGGCCAACAGACAAACAAAATATACAAGTCAGAAAATATTTGCCCATAGTCTGGCTACTTCCTTATCAGCACTTGAAAAGAGACAGATAACATTAATGAATAGGAATTCACATGCAAAGGCAGTGAATTAAAGCCATTCAGTTTTTGTTCAAGAGTCCAGAGTCTAGTCCTCCTTTCTGCCTGAGCTCCACCCTTGTTTATCACAACCCTTTCTTATCACTTCCTGCCTGATAAAATAACCTTGTGAAAACATTCCATTCTGTTTACAACTCATCTTAGATTCTGAAATTAATTATGCTTAGTGAATTTTGAAAAATAAAAGGTTTTTATGATGAACTTAAGATATTAGAGTTTATTTATTTAGACTTTTAATGAAAAAACAATGCATACAAACCCTGGGAATTGGATTAAAAAATGAATGTTTAAGATTAATATTGTGTCAAAACTAAACAAATGAGTCTTTAGCATTTTTATTTTAAAATAGTAAAATTTTATTTTAATTTTTTTTTTCTTTGTACAAAGTCTTTGTACAAAATTGGATTAATGTTTGAATGATTAATATTTTAAATTGCAATGACTTAACATTTACATCAGTAAGCAAGTAAAATATTTGTTTATTAATGATATTATTGCTGTTTATTTTTGACGTACTACAATTACATCAACCTCTTAAATTTAGTTGTGGTAATTTCAATCAATTGTTGTTATTTATTTTTGAATCAGTTTTATTACTAAACTAATAAGTTTTGTGATTTTCTCAAGGTAAATTTCAGTTGCATACTGATTTGAGCATTATATTCCATTTAGCTAAATTGTATACTTTTATTAATTTAAAGTAAATACTCTCTTTGTGCAAAAAATGTAAACAAACATACCCTGAGAATAAATAAAATTTTATCAATTCTCTAGTTATTGGAAATATTGTATGTCATTTTATGGATTTTTAGGGTATATTATACTTCATATTAGATAAATTGCCAAAATACTATGCACTGTTTTTACTGACTAATTCCACATCATTTGTTGATTCACTGGCGTAAAGGTGTTAGAAACATTTTCTGAGACTTTCTCAAAAAGTACTCAGAACTGAGAACCAGGACCAAGAACCATTTTCAGTAAAGAACCGAACCGGAACCGAAAAAATGGAACCGACCCATCACTAATTAGTAGCATTCAATTTATTAGTACCAAATTGTGTTCTGTAATGATAATTTTGCTCTTTTGGGTTTTATAAAACAAAGATGATTTAGGTGATGAAGATATTTATGGAGATATTCAAGAAGACAAGGAATTGAGTAGTGGCAGTAAGTATGATGAGGAGGAAGGATGTAATGAAGAATACGACAGCAACAATGAAAGTGAGGAAGAAGAAAGAAGCAGTGATGTCATTTGTTTGGACTCTAGCTCAGATGAGGAACCTCTGAATGTGAATCATAAAAAGTTGTCTTCTCATAAACAAAAGATAGTCAAGGTCAGTTTGATATCACCTTTATTTATATTTTATACTTTTTAACTCTTTGCACGCGTCACACGTCTAAAGACACAACCTTTGGCCATAACGCTGCAAACAACTATAGACGATTTTAGTTATTTCGTTGCCTAGCAATGAGTATAGTATTCATTTAATTTATATTCACTTTGCAAAATGTCAATTAGGTTTAGGTGGATGTATTAGAGTGGTTATGATGTCACTAAAACATTTTATTGCTGGCAGAAGCAATACAAGCTATGATATAATGTAGCATTGAACTACGTGACAGACAGTTGTAGACGCGATTGCTAGCAGCCGACTACCTTACTGCAATGTTTATTTTTATTGCTTGGTTTTGTGTTTATTGATGAAGGTATAAAGCTGTGTACATGACCTTGTCATGATGTTGGGTTACAGTGAGAAGAGGAATGCGGGGTTTAATCTAGGCATTCCTAAATTTGATTAGTAGCAAATAACAGCATTTCCCAATCCAGAATAATTAATCAATCTCTGATAACGGGAAAATTCCCAGAAAAACTAAAATATGGTAATATAAGCCCTCTATTTAAGGGAGGTGAAGAGGTGATCTCTAACTTCAGACCAATATGCTTGCTGCCAACTTTTTCAAAAATCTTCGAATATGTGGTAAAAGAACAGTTAATAAAATACATTGAGATAAATGACATGTTTTCAGTAAGTCAGCATGGATTCAGAAGCAAAAGATCGACAAATAGTGCTTTGATCGACTTGACAAATGATATCCTTAAATCATTGGACGATTCAAATGTTAGCCTTGGGATGATGTGTGACTTATCTAAAGCCTTTGATTGTGTGAGGCATGATATTTTGCTAGCAAAACTCGAATGTTATGGAATCAAAGGACACTGTTTGAGATGGTTTGGTTCTTACCTCCAGAACAGAAAACAACGGACAACAGTAACACTGAATAATGTAAAAATAAACTCAGAATGGAAAGCAGTCTCTCATGGTGTTCCACAGGGCTCTGTTCTCGGTCCTTTGCTCTTCTTGATATACATTAATGACCTCCCTTTCCTGTGCAAAGAAAAGATAGTGATGTACGCTGATGACACTACAGCACATGTAACCAGACAGACAATAAGTGAAGTGGAGCTAGCGATGAGTGATCTGGTAGAGATGTTAGATGAGTGGTTTGCAGCTAATGGGCTAAATTTAAATAAGGAAAAAACAAGCATAATACAGTTTAAAACTCAAACAGTAGTAAATGATGCAAACAAGTACGATGGGGCGATAGCGGAGACAGTGAAATTGCTTGGTCTAGTTTTTGACTCAACACTCAAATGGAAAGCGCACATAGAATATAATACTTCGAGGCTGAACAAGGCAATATTTAACATGTCATGTCTGACTCATATAGCGAGCAGGAGAATCAAGTTAGTGCTGTATTTTGCGTACTTTGAATCCATATTACGCTATGGAATAATTATGTGGGGACGTTCAAATCACTGGGAAAAAATATTTAGAGCCCAAAAGAAAATGATAAGAGTCATGATGGGTATGAACCCAAGAGAATCTTGCAGAAGAATATTTAAAGAACTTGGTATTCTTACATTCCCAGGATTGCATTTGTTGGAAGTAGTAAAAAATGTACACGAAAATATATATTCCTACCAACAAAATAATGTGAACCACGACCATAACACAAGAAGTAAAAATAAACTACGTGCCCCCAAACATAGATTAAGAAAATATGAAATAGTCCATTTTGTAGCGGAATACAAATTTATAATAAAATACCACAGAAATACAAAAGCTTGGGGAATGCCAATCAGCTCTATAGAAAGTTCAGGCAGTTTCTAGTTGACCGAAGCTATTACTCCGTCTCCGAATTTCTGCAGGACGAGGTCGTTATATTTTAGATACACTGAAAAATAATTATTAAGTATGTTATTGTGCATAAATTATTGATTAGTTGGTGATTTAACCTCTTTATTTTGTTATTTCTTCTTTTTTAATTCTTTAGGTTAGTAGTTTTGTAACAATTGACGAGTCACCAGTTAGTAGCAGATTATCTGTTTAACACTAATGTAATTTTCTGTGACAATAAACCATTTCATTTCATAAAACTCCCATTACTTCATGTAATTAATTTAAGATAAATCAGGGTGTTTTCCCAACTATTTTTAAACTTGGCAAAGTGATTCCAATATATAAAGGTGGCCAAAAGGACAATGTGTCAATTTCAGACCAATTACTTTGACTAGTGAGTTTGTAAAATTAATCGAAAGAAGCGTAAGATGCCAATTTGAAAAATTCCTAACCGATCACAATATTTTGTTTCAAAATCAATTCGGCTTCCGGAATGACCACAATTTAAATGACGCCTTGTTCTTGGTTACAAAAAATATACTTAACACTATTGAGCAAAACAAAAATTCGTTAGTTGTCTTCATAGACCTTGCCAAAGCACTTGATCGTGTAGGCAGGGGTTTGTTCATCGAAAAACTTGAATGCATAGGGGCAAGAGGCAGAGTACGGTGTTTTGCAAGGAAGTTCGTTAGGTCCTCTCTTGTTCTTAGTATTTTTAAATAATCAAGGTAAAATAAATTTAGCTGGGGGCCAAATATTTCTCTATGCCGACGATACTGCCATTTTGTGTGAAGGCGACAGTTGGAGGTAGGCTTTTGGATAGGCGGGGCGCGGTCAGCTCTGTCAAGCATTGGTTTGATCAATGTCGGTTCACTGTTAATATTTCTAAAACAAAATGTTTGCCTATTTCCTTAAAGCCGACTGCGATCCAGAAGATTACAATTTGCGCCTGCATACATGTGGAGGACAGCATGACTGTAATGTGTAAATGCGTGCGTGGAGCTTGTTAATGAATACAAATATTTGGTCATTGTTCTCGATAGCCGCATGAGGTGGTCGAGTCGTATAAACTATCTGAGGAATAAACTCCCGAAATTCATATTTATCTTTTCCTATCTTAATAGAGTACTTGAATCGGATTTACTAAAAACTGTATAGTATGCCTATATACAATCTCAGCTTCAATACAGAATTATAGCTTGGGGTAGATGCTTCCAAACTATTCTTTCACCTCTTGAAATAACCAAGAAGACAATAACTAAATCAGCATTACAAAAAAATCGACGTTTCCCAACAGACTAACTTTTTGAGGAAGAGTTCTAAATTTATCTCAACTGTATATTAGAAGTTTATTGATGTACATTTTCAAAAATAAAAACAACATGTTCAACCAGATTCAATACTCATATTTAACCCGTACTTCTACAAGTCTCGGAATTAATGCGTCTTGATTGGTTAAAACAATAACGACGACATCATCTCATTATATCGTAAATATCGTTTATTCGAAAGCTCCTCGCCATAGTAAGAATCCTCTACTGTGTAGCATAAATGTTTATAAAAATCTGTCAACCAGTGGATTGTTGAAATTGGTAGAGTGAAAATTAAAAGTTACTTTAGTTCTTCCTACATATAAGTTTATTGCACAACAGCCCACATTCAGAACGATGGAGAGTGTACATGTAGTTTGTCTAATGTGTGTGTGTGTACGTGTGTGCTTTTGTTAGGGTGCGTCTGTGTGTGTGATAGGGGAGTGATGTGAGTACTTGCAAATGTGACTGTGAATGTGTGTTTGTATGGTAGGTGAGTGGGTGTGAAGTCTCTCCTAATGATAGCTCCAAATACAATTAATATTAATTGCTTATTTGTCACTTCTTATTGCACATGCATATATTTTATATTCTTTTATATCAAACTAGTTTTAAGTTTATACTGTTCTTTATGCTATTTAGTAGTAGTGGCTGATAACATTCGGACTTTTCTGGACTCGTTTCCCCATACACAGGCAGCCGCCCATGTGAGAAATCAATTTCATGTATTTTTGTTTATATGTTATCAAGGAATAAATAGATTTTTCATATCATTTAAAACTACACTAGCCTTTGGTTAATGCTTTAAAACATTATTTTACATTTTGCAGCATAACTCAGCTGTATCCATTTTTTTGGAAACAAACACTGTGAATATTATAATAAGATTTACCAAAAAACATTATTCTTGCATTTTCTTTATAAAATTAGTCAGTTTTTAGATATTTCAGTTAGAAAAAATTAAACATCCGCCATTTTGAAACGGGTGAAGATTATTTTTTATATTTAAAAAAAAAATAGAAGTATTATAAGATAAGATAAGATAAGTTTGTCTTTATTCATAAACATATACATGGTATACATGAATAGTGTCGATACGTTTACTTATTCTAGCTTTACGAAAATAATGATCAATACATCAATAATAATAAAAATTAACTACCTGATTCTAATTCCAGTAAAATATTATGTATTTAATATAAATGTATGAATAAAAATAAATTGAACTAATAATAACATTATGTAATCGTTAGTCATGAGTGTGCATGTTTAAAATTGATTTATAACGTGTTGAAATTTAAAATACTATTATATTTTATTGAAGAAATTCCTCTAATGAATAAAGTGCTAATTCAGTCAAATAAGTTGATAAAATTTTCTTAAATTTTAATGATTTTAGCTCTGATTTTATGTGATCTGGTAATTTTGTATAAAACTTAAGTCCCATGTAGACTGGGCTTTTTTTGTAAAATTCAAGATTATGTTTTTTTGATATTTTATATCTGCAATTTCTAGTATTGTATGGCTGAGTAACTTGGTCTGAGCCTTGCACTGATTCATTTGCAGCTACTATAGTAGCAAGAATATACAGAGCAAAAACTGTAGGAATTTGAAGTTGGGCCAACGCATTTTTTACAGAGTCCCTAGGTTTTAGATTCAACATTATCCTAGCCGCTTGTTTTTGCAGTTTTAAAATTTTGTTGAGATTAGCTTTTGTTGTACCCCCATACAAACTTATTCCAAAATTAATATGGGAATGAATAAGTGAAAAATATATAGTTTTTAGAGTTTTAAGGTTGCTAACCTTTGACATTCTTCTTAGGGCAAATAGACCAGATGATACTTTAGAGAGAACCTTATTCACATGGTCAGTCCAATCTAAATTTTTGTCAATAATTAATCCGAGAAATTTTGTGCTATCAATTTGGTCCAGTTCATAATTTTCCAGTTCAATCCTTAAATTTGTAGCATTATTTGTATTTTGCTTTGTAAAAAACTGCATAAGCTTTGTTTTTTGATAATTTACTAACAGATTATTTTGGGATAAATTTTGAATTAAGTAGGAAACATTTAGAAAAGATGATAATTCAAGTTGATTTATATTGTCTTCTGTGACAAGAAGATTAGTGTCATCTGCGTATAAACATATTTTTCCACATGGCATCACTACGGAGGGTAATCCCTTTAAGTAGCATATAAATAATAAAGGGCCCAAAATGGACCCTTGAGGAACACCATATTTAATTAATTGCATACTTGATTTAAATTTGTTAATCTGTTTTCCATTGTTTTCAACTATCTCAACATATTGCTTGTGGCCAGTCAAATAAGATTGGAACCAAGCAGAGGCTCTTTTATCAACACCAAGTTGGTCAAGAGCAATTACCAATTTTGGATGGGACACACTGTCAAAAGCTCGGCTCAGATCAAGAAACACAGCCGCAACTTTTTTCTTTTTATCAATATTTTCAATAATAGACTGAACAAAATCGGTTGCAGCAGTTACCACCGATTTTCCAGACCGAAAGCCATGTTGTTCTTTATCTAATAGATAATTTGATTCTAAGTAAGAAGCGAATTGGTTGAATACTACACGTTCATAAACCTTAGAGAAAACTGACAACTGTGAAATTGGGCGATAGCAAGACAAGTCGTGGGTATCACCTTTTTTAAAAATCGGAGCTATCTTGGCTATTTTCATTTGATCAGGAAACATGCCCGAAATGAACTAGGGGTAGTACAGTCATGAAGTTTCAGAATTGTACTTTCAGTGGATGCAAAGTTATGAATTTTTATGTAATAAACACAGACATACCTTGATAAGTTTTTTGCTCATTTTTATGTGTACAATAACATTCCAAATTATTGAAACAGTTTTACTGAACACCCTGATATATTAACCGTGAATGGGGCACCAGATTGAAGGTTTACTAACCCATAATGTAAGAATGGAAAGAAGGACCGGCAGTGTGGTAGGTTGAGAAAAGTCTAATATTTTTAATAATTTAGTCAATAGTGTACTATTAAAATATTTCAATAATTTGAAAAAATATATTGGTGTAATTCAATCGCTCATAAAATTCATTAATTTTGTTGCAGTTTTCAAAAAGTCCAAAAATTGCAAATGAAACATTGGATTATGAAGATGACTATGGAGAAAGTGATGAGGAAAAGAGAGAAGAAGAGGAGGAAGAGAGAAGCGAATGCAATTATTCAGAATCAAGTAAAGATGATATTGAGGGAAGTTCTTCAGATAAAGAGGAATATAATCAACATTCTTTTGATGATTTCAATGAAAGTGAAGAAGAGGAGAATCGTCATGGAAATAGGTCCTGGAAAACAGAAGGTAGAGTCTCTGATAGTAATGAAAGTTTGCATAAAAATTCTGATATCTCTGAAGAAGATACCATAGAGTCTCCTCCTTTTGAAGTCATTGGGCAAGATAGTCAATCAGAAGAAAGTACAGCAGTCGTCAAGCGTTCCTACAGAAATCTGGAAACCATTGTTGAGGAAACGGCAAATAATATTCATGTGGAGGCTCAAACACCAAATTCTCTGCCTAGCTGTGATAATGGTACTTCTTTGGATGACGCTAAAATAGCTGAAATTCAAAATGAATTTAGTAAAACAGAGGAAGTTGACAAACAAATTTACCAGAAAAATGACAATAATGCTGATACAATCGAATTAAGTAAAAATAGACGTAAACAATTTTTTGAAACTGGTAGCATTTTAGATTTAAAGAAGAGAAGGAGTAAACGCTACAGCTCTGCGTCTGACCTTAGCTTAACTAAAAAGAATAAGTCTCGAAGAAGATCCTGTTCATTTCATGATTTTGCATCAATGATTATCTCAGAAACTAAATCAGCAAAATTTCTGTCAAGGGAAGAAACTATTGAACCAGTAGTTTCTGAAGAACAAACAATTGAAAATACTGGCAAAAATGAAGATTCCAAATATTTAGAATTTGGGCACAAGCCTGATACTTTGTCCAGAACTATAACATCAAGCAATAAAGCACTGCTGCAATCACAAGATGATGTACCACCTGAAGAAATAAGTAGTAAGGCAAGTTCTTTATATGTAGAACTTGGTAGTGTCTCTTCATCCCAATTTCAAGAAGATCCTGGATTGCTCGGGTTAACAACAGCCAAAGCATTAGAGTTTCCAAAAATCCGAAGCAAGTCAATAACTAGCCGTTTTTGTAGTTCTTTACACAATATAAGTGAAGAAGTGCCGTGCAACAGTAGCACAACAATAGGCAATAATCCTCAAGATAGCAAGTTAAGAAGGTCATTATCTAGCAATGATATAGTAGAACATGGTCATTTTGAGGGACTTCCTAGAAGATCAAGTTCAGTAAGCAAGTGGTCTGAATATGTAAAGGCTCATGAATCTGAAATGGTTTTAGAATTAAATGACAATCAGAACTCTTCAGACAATATGGACATATCTGCTGATATCTCAACCGCTAACAAATTGAAACAAAGATCTCGATCCACTTCAAATCTTTCAACAGCTTATGGAGATGCAAGGATAAACTTAGATGATAATGAATCCAAGAGAACTTATAACCAAACTGAACAAGTAGAAAACTCATTTACTGAAAATAAACCTAATGAAGAAGATAGAAATAATGGTTCTGAGGTTTTGTCTTCTCGAAATGTAGAAATCTCTGATAGTTCTGAATTGGAAGTTTTTAAAACTAATCAAAGTGATAGAAATCGAAGAGGTCAATCAGAACCACTGAGCTCGCCCTCTAGGGACATTCCTAGATTAACTACTAAGAGAAGAAGCTCTTCATTATTGAAAATCCAAAATATCCACAGAAAGGTGTTTCCTAGGCATTCTCTTAGAAGTTATTCTCATAAAATTAGTTATGAACCTCTAGAAATTGTAAATTCTGATGAAGACAGTCTTACAGAATCAGGCAATATTGAAACTAACCAAGTATCAGAAGAAGCTAATAAACTCATTATAAGTGAAAATGAATATGGGTCACCCCAACAAAAAATAAATGCTTCATCACAAGGAATAAATTGCCAGGTTACAGAGCAGACTTCTGAATCTATCAAAGAGGAAAGTGAGGAAAGAACTCCACAAGAGGCAATAGCTAAATCTGAAGGCACAAGCAGTGTTGATGACTTACAAATAAATCAACATCTATCAAACACCAATAATACTCTAAGAGCACAATCTGAACCTCCTAGTTTTGAAAATATTCCACGTAAAATGTCTAGAAAAAGCTCATCAACTTTAAAAATTGAACGTCTCCATAACTTGGTGCTTCCTAGACATTCTTTGAGAAGATCAACACTTAGGAAAAGTAGTTTTCAACCATTGGAAATAATTCAGTCTGATGAGGAAAAAAGTTTCGACAAGTCAAACCATGCTTCTCCTGAGCAAAACGTAAGCAATTCAGAAAACGAAAAGAATGATAAAGGTGATGATGACTTGGAAAAGGCTCTTATATCTCATATGATTCCTAAAAGCCGTGGTAAAAGACAAAAAAGTAATGTTTTAAGCAAGGACAAACCAGCTATGGATACTGGATTAATTGATTCAGCAAAAATAAATGATACTGAATTAATTGATTCGGAGAGACCAAGTGAAGTAACCAATAATGAGAATATAGAAGACAGAAATGATGGTCCTGGAAAAGTTAAAGTTTCACAAGTTACTACAAAAAAGCGTGGTAGAAAACGAAAAAATGTCCCTTCTAGTCCAGAAAACACTAATTTAGACAACATAATTCTTGATTCTCAGAATAATAAAGATGTTGGTAATAAAACACTTCCATCTGAGAGCCCCCATGAAGATGAATCTGTTAACAAAGATGCTTTAAAGAGTACTCGTAAAGTACAAAAAAAGGGAAGAAAACAAAATAATTTATCCAAAACATTACCTGATAATTCTGAGAACAAGTCACTTCAGAATAATGCTAGTGTATCCAACTTTCAAGGCAATGTACAGGCTATGGAGTTGGATAAACATAAAGAAGATGAAGTTTTAATATCAGCTCTTGAGTGTCCCCAACCACCAAAAAAAAGAGGTAGAAAACTTAAAGTTGATAAGCAGCTATTAAAACAAACAGAGAGTTTAGATGGACATTTAACCCAACCAGTTGTAAATACTGTCCTAAATGACAAGTTGTTGCAAAATTCACCACAAGGAAGCACTCAAAAACCTGATGCAACAATCCCTGAAATGGAACCCAAGTCGAAAAAAAATTCAAAATACAAAACACAAAAAACAAGAGCTTCAGAAAAATCTTCCCAAGATGATAAAAAAATTGACAAAGTTTATATGAAAAAAAGTGAAAAAAAAGAAGTTGATGAAGATATTCTTTCCATTCCAAAAAAACAGAAATTTAATCAAGATACTAACGAGGAAACAGATATGAATAAAACTAAAAAAAGTAAAAAGCAAATAAATGAAGAAAAGCCTAGTTTTAGTATTAGTCCTGATTCATCACACTTAGACACTTCAGTTACAAGTAGTAATATAATTGAAACTCCAAAAAAAGGTAACAACAATTTTGATTTAGAACAAAGTTTTAATTTATTGGACAGTCCTGCAAGAAGAACTAGGCGAAGTATGTCTCGGTTATCCGACACTGAATTACTAACACCAGTGCTTGAGGCAAATGCAAGAAGAAGAACAAGGCGAAGTGGCGCAATGTCAGATATTGTTACTCCGTCAAAACATATATATGCTGAGTCTGAGGCTAGTGACATCAGCACCTCCTCTAAACTACACACTCCCACCAGGCGTTCATCACGCAGACAATCCTTCTCTGCCACACCAGGCACTGTAAGTATAAATACACAATTTATTGCAAAATATTTGAACATTTCAATAGTAAAACTGAAGTAATCAGTTAAGTAGAATGCTAGTTTTTTAATGTTTATAAAATAATTAAATAAACTGACATTTTATAATTTATACAGATCGTTCACTATAAGAAAGTAAAAACTGTTATTAGTTACATGTTTATATAAAACTGCTTTACAGGTTGAGTAATTGTTACTAAAAACCTTAAAAAAATAATTCACTATTTGTGTTTTACATTGAACATTGAATTTCTTCAACTGTTTATATTAAATTATTTACAATTTAATTTTTTTAGGTAAAGTATGTTTTTAATTATGATATCATTTAAAATTTCAGCAGATTCTAATAAACCCTTTCCCAGGCGAATTAGGTATCTCTTCACGTTCATGAAGCAACTAGTTGATTAATTGGGTTGCTCTACAACTACATAACACCTTTGTTGCATTCAGTTGTTTTAAAATATACTTCAGCATTAGTTTTCAGAGTATTATATTGTAAAGCTGATTTGTTGATTTATTCACAAATGAGCACTACGCCAGGAAATAGTAATAGGAAAGATAGACATCGGCTAACTTACCTTCAGACAAACCCACTAACACAGTGCAGAAGAAATCAAATACAGACACAACACATGTTGTTTTCTTCTGTATTGTGTTAGTAGGCTTCTCTTATCAGGTAAGTTAGCTGATGCCCTATCTCCTCTCTACTATACTAAAAGGAAAAAAGCAATGCTTTAAATATTTCTTCAAGAGATCAGCACTAAGCAGAAAGAGACGTGGTTAGCATAGAAAACATTACTATCAATACAACGATAAAATTTTTTTAAAAATCACTACAAGATGACAGTAAGGGACAATGGGCATTGTTAAAGTAGTTGAAGGGATGCGAAAGCGTTTTAACTTTTCTGTTACGCACCCTGTTCAGGAGTCTAAGGAGCTTTGACAGAAGAGAGTTAATAATTAATTAAATGCAAACAAACACAGTGTCTATTTGTTGTTTATTAAACACGTTAGAACAATAACGGAATAAAAATATGAATATAATTTAGTATAATCTTTTATCTATAAAATGCTCATAATCCTTTTAAAGTAGCCTTTGTCACATCAAAATCGTTATCTACTTTATATATGTCTACATCACCTATTTTCTTGCTTGTATTAGGATGTACATTATCTTATAACAGGTATCGGCAACCTGTGGGCCTCAAGCGGCCCAATAAATGATTCCATGCGGCCAGCTTGACATGAAGTTCATAAATATTAATATGGATTGAACAACAAAATTTTTGTGTGCATACTTAAAGTTTCGTATATTAAATTCACAAACAAATGTCATACATTGAGTTTTATTAGTAAATTAAATAGCAGAGATAATTTACTGACGAATTGTAAAACACATTATACTCAAATGTCATTCATTAATTTATTAGATATGTGTGTAATAAATGTGCAGCCCTCATGGCCATGCCAGGTTTAAAATATGGTCCTAAGTTGTAAAAAGGTTTTCTACCCTTGTCTTATAACAATAAAAATAGATTTATCAAATTTTAATTAAGCATTCTTATGTTTAAAACCACGGAGATGTGTTAACAACTTCCTTCTTGGAATATTGTGATACTGATTATTCATTGGTGCATGATAGTTTTCTTTAAATAATCTCCATTACAATTTATCTTGAAAAGTTCTTGGAAGCATAGGTATGTTATAAGTGTTTTATATAACAAATTTATGTAGAGCCAAACACTTGGAATTATTATTATTTATTTTTTTTTTTCTAGTCTAACTTGGAATTAGTTTTGGATTGATAATTTTGTAATATTGATAATGTGACCTACGTTAAAAACTCCTCAATATCATCTCCTCTAGCACATAATAACTTCCTACATTTCTTGAATCATACGTTTATATTATAGATAGTAATACGTTAACTCTTCTCTCAGTCAGAAATTATTTTATGTAAGCATTTAAAAAGGGAGATTCAAAATTACATTCCTAACCATCAAGGGGTAATTTCTTATATCAATACAAAAAAAGTTCCTGTTGACATATTAGCAACTATAGATAAGTCCAGCTTGCTCTTGCAAAAATCATGATTCAGTTACTAGTGCATTGATTCTAAAACTAAACATATATCTTGATTCATATTTTAAACATAATTTTTATCAATGTTGTAAAAATGTTCAACCAACCATCAGATTTCTTGCAATTTGGCTAAAAAAACAAATAAACCACTACTGTTTTGAACATATGTGACCAATTGATATTCTATTTTGAATTAATGGTTTCATTGCTAAACATACTTTGCTTTAGTAAGGTAAAACATCTCGTAGATACCTTAATTTTAATTAAAGTTTGTTTATTTAAGCATTTTATTTTCACTTACAATCGTTCATGTTTTATTTTTAAATTACATTTAACACCCCTTTAGTTTTTCCCTTTTCTTATATTAATCCTAATACATTTTTAAAAATAAAATAAAATTAAATTGAACTCCCTGAATTAAAAAAAAATTACAAATAAGTATTTTTCTATTGATTAATTTGTGATTAAAACAACAAGCTTAATATGTCAATATTATAATTTTTTAGTAAGTTAAAATATTTAGTAAATTCCTCAATTTAATGTTCAAATTTGTTTAAGCCTTTGCTTTTTATTTATAATCATTAATGTTATCAGTTTAATTACACAAAACTCTTTTTATTTTTGTTTATATTAATCTTATTTCACTAACATTTAACGTACAGTTTAAAACAATGTTCAAGACTTATTCTTAGTAACAACATTTAATTGCCAATATAATTTGAACAACTCGCTTTAAATTCGTAAACTCCTTTTTTCTCAAATTTAATTATAATGTTTATAAATTTGTTGGATATATTTATAGCTTGAGATAAATAGCTTCAAGATGGCAGCTTTATTATCTCATTGTATATATATTTTATTTTTTTTTTTTTAATAACTATTTTTTTCTTTTCACTACCGATGCTTTTTAATTATTCAGAAAAATCTAAACTGGCAGACAGGAGGGAGTGGGTTTCTATTTTTGATTTATGGTACTGATTAACAGTGCTTTGAACTATACTAATGACAGAACAATCACCTGTGAAACTATTGACTGTTCTAATAAACTTACGGGAGTATTTTCAACAGACAATAATAACATGAGTTTAAAAATTATGCATATCAATATTCGTTGTTACTATAAAAATTTTGATTCTTTGTTGGTATTGCTTGAATATTTATGTGTGGATGTTGATGTTATTGTTTTGAGCGAGACATGGACGGACAGACACAAGACTTTGACTGAACTGGACGGTTACGATATTTACTGTACAAACAATACTTGGAATAGAAATGACGGCATTACTATCTACTTTAAAAATAACTTATGGGCAATTATCAAAGAAGTAAAGATGGGTGACAATACTGGACTGGAACTTAACATTACACTTCACGGACACCACTACATTATTTTGGCGGTCTACAGAAGTCCCTCAATGAACTGTAATCTTTTCCTATCTGACCTGACTGACTACTACAACAACAGTAACAGCACTAGACATACGACTCGGGTGTTCATAGGAAATACGAACATTGATATATTGCCAGAAAACTACAACGATCCGGTAAAAGAAATGTATTTAAATTTACTATACAGTGTAGGTTTTGTTAGCTGTGTTGATAAGCCCACTCCCCGTGGCGGCAAACTCTAAAACATGCCTTGATCATATTTTCACTGATCACTGGGAGGCCACTACCGTCACATCAGCGGTGCTGCAGATATCAATAACTGACCATTTTGCTGTGGCGTTTAACATTAAACTAGATACTGAAATGACAGACACCGACACGGACAACAGCCCTACTTACTTAGACTACGAGGTGTTGGGGAGACTTATTGAGGCTCAGTCGTGGGATCATGTCCTGGCTCTGCAAGATGTTAACGACAGTTGCACTGAGTTCTTACGTACTTTTGAAACAATAAAAAATCAGCCGCAAAACAAAAACGTAAAAACTCGTTTAAAAAAACTTAAACCTTGGATTACTGTTATTTTAATAAAATGTATTAGACATAGGGATAAATTGAGCAAAATTATGATGAAACACCCTTTTGATTTGGCTGCTAGATTAAATTACATCCGTTATCGAAACCATCTAAACGCTGTAATAAAAAAGAGCCAAATCCATATATTTTAGAGAAAAAATTTCTAACTGTCAATGTAATCCTAAAGAGTTCTGGAAGATAATAAATGAATTCAATGGTGTTAAGTCGAGGAGGACTCCTTTTCCAATGAAGCATTTTTTACCGGGCGAAGACATCACCAAGCGGTCGGTTAGCCAATTCATTTAACGATTATTTCGTGAGTGTTGGAGAACAGTTAGCAAGCGCGCTGCCTCCCTCTGCCGGGTCGCTGGTGGTGGACGACGCCGCATACAGAACCAGATATGTGTTCACATTGGAGCCGGTCACCGAGAGCCAGGTGGAGCGGTATGTCACTGAGATGCGCGGCAACTCTACCCCAGGAATCAAAGAATTTTCTCCCAGTTTTGAAAAATTATATAAAACATTTAATCTCACCTTTGACTCACATTTTCAATATTAGTTTAAATTCCGCTGTATTTCCAAATTCATTTAAAATTGCTAAAGTCATTCCACTTTATAAATCTCCTTGCTCAGTACACTTCCAAAGTATTGGAGAATGTGTAAAAAAACAATTACAAGTATACCTGGAGTCAAAACATCTATTTTCAAGTCAACAATTTGGCTTTAGAAGTGGTAAGAACTCTGCGGACACTTTATTTATGTTAAATAAAATCATAATGAATAACATGAATAAAGGCGAAAAGATTTTGCTTACCTTTATTGATCTAGTTAAGGCTTTTGATTCAATCGACCGGAAAAAACTTTTTACAAAATGACTGAGCTAGGAATAATTGGATTACCTTTGAATTGGTTTAAAAGTTATTTCAAGTTATTTAAGTGACCGATGCCAAAAGGTTTCGATAGATGAAGTGAAAAGTGACACTAAGAGTTACGACTACGGAGTAGTTCAGGGAAGCAACCTCAGCCCATTGTTATTTTTAATTTACATAAATTATATAGATAAAATAAATATTTCTGGAGATCTGTTTTTGTTTGCGGACGATACAGCTGTGCTGTTCCATGCTGAAACCTGGACCGATGTTTCAAAATGGTGTCACAAAACTTAACAATAATTAAGCAGTGGTTTGATCAAAATGTCCTTACAATGAATATTAAGAAAACAAAGTGTTTACCCATAGCTCTTCGCAAAGGGTCAGAACCTGCTGCGGAGCTGAGAATGGTGGTGCACTCTTGCGATGACCCCGCTAAAGAACACTGTGACTGTCAAATCGTAGAGAGAGTCGACCACTACAAGTACCTGGGTATCATTATTGATAACCAGCTACGGTGGGACAAACATATAGATATGTTAAAGTCTAAACTAGGAAAGTTCATATACGTTTTTAAACAATTAAGTTCATTTTTAATAAATTAAATTAAAGTACTCATGAAATGAAAACTGTATATTTTGCATACATTCAATCCATTTTAGAATACGGTATTATTTCTTGGGGAGGGGCTTTTAAATCTATAGTAGAACCGTTATCTGTTATCCAAAAATCTATTTTGAAGACAGGTTTCTGTAAGATAAAAATGTTTTCATCCGACATACTTTTTCAAGAAACAGGTGTTCTCAACATAAGACATATATTCATTAAAAATCTTCTAAATTTCATTTTTCATTATTCCGATTTAATATCTACCCTATTTCACATAATTACAGAACAAGAAATGCCTTGAATGTTGGTGTCCAAGTCCTTAGAACAGTTAAATTTGTAAGCAATATGAATTCCTTCTACCTTGCAAATGTTTTGTATCGCAACATACCGAGGGAGATAAGGGATCTACTTGGCATCGTCAGTCACAGTGTGTTCAAAAAGCGTGTCTCTGCCTGGCTGTTAGGGACCAACTGTGATTACGTGGAGGACCTCCTCAAGTCAATCTACACCTGACAACACGATTACTTGACTTATTACTTTACTTTGACTTCATTACTTCTATGCTTTACTTCCATAACTAATACTAAATTACTTGACTTCATCCAATGGCATCAAATCCCCATAAGTAACTAATATATATTTTTAAATTAAAACTCATGGCACTCGCTTACTTTCTTTATTTGATTAATCTATTTTTATTTTTTACCTTTATAGGAATATTTTCTCTTTTTTAATGATGTTTTTCTATGTAATAGTCAGTATCTAACGAATTATTATTATTTTTTTAGTATAGAATATACATTTTTGTTATTTTTTTTAATAATAAATTATATGTAAGTACCTTTCTAAGTTTATTTGTCTGATTAAATTGTAATGTAATGTTCATTTGACTAGTTTTACGCCCAGGCAAAAAAGCCTATGTAAAACTTTCTTTTCCGATATATTAAATTGTTAACTTGAACCTTTGTAAACTTAAAAGGGAAATAAATTGATTTTCTTTCTTTCTTTTCTTTACTCTTTTGAGTTTCTTCGAGTTGATGTAAAGAATTACTCATTGAGGTTTAAGAACATAAATTTATGATCCTTTATATCTGACAGAGCCATGAATTGCATAAATATATGAATTCATTAAACAAGATTAAATCAACATAAAACATACAAATAAATCAGATATAAAAGAATGCTTTTCATTGCAGTACTTCTGTATTTGTTGTAAAATTCCCTAAGATAGCTATTTGTTTCAGCCGGAGTTGGTACCAGAAGAGTACATAGTGCAAAGAAGACTGACGAGAAATCAACATGCACAACTACAAAAAAGTTTTGAATTCTCACTAAAGGAGTCTCCGTAAGTTCTTTATCAAATTTAATAGTTAAATATAACCCATTGCTTATGACCATTCAATGTACACAAGCCAACAAATCATTTTTACGATACAGGGGATTTTCTGCTACTAATTAAATGTACTACGAGGTTCGTCCAGAAAGTAAAGAACGATTGTGCATCACGTGCAGCGCCGATCCCCCACGACTGCATACACGCTAGTTACCTCTGGCTGTCCGGTCAGTGTGAGCCGAGATTCGTTCCTGTGTGATCATGCGTCTTTGCTCTGTAAACTTTCAAATGCCCTATTGAAAATCCTGCCAAGTGCGCATTGTCATTCGGTTTTTGAATGCTCAAATGTTTAGCTTATCAAAATTTATAAGCAAATAAACACTGTTTATGGTGAGAATTTAATGAACGAATCTTCAGTGAGGAATTGGTGCATTATGTTCAACCACGGAAGAACCAATGTGCACGATGAAGAACGGATTGGGAGGCCATCACTTGTGACTGAGGAATTGAAGAAAAAAGTTGACGACAAAATTCAGGAAAACCGGCGATTCACTTTAACCACTTTAAAAGACACTATTCCAGACGTTTCTCGATCCCTCTTACATGAAATTGTGACTGAGCATCTTGAGTATAAAAATGTGCGCTCAGTGGGTTCCAAAGTCTCTCACAGAAGTCCACAAGACTAAACGAATGGGAGCATCCTTTGAACTTCTTACCCGATATGATAGTGATGGTGAACAATTTCTCGATCGTATTGTGACCGGAGATGAAACTTGGATTTCGTACAAAACTCCAGAAACAAAGCGACAATCCATAGGGTGGCATCATTCAAACTTGCCCTCAAAACTCGTAAAAGAAAAATTGAATCTGAACACAAGAAAATTGATAGCAACTGTTTTTTTGGGACCGCAAAGGTTTAATCCATGTCGAATTTTTGCCAAGAGGAGGAACAATCAATTCAGAAGCCTATTGCAAAACCCTTCAAAGACTCAGACGTGAAATACAGAACAAAAGACGTGCGTGTTGTCAAAAAAAGTGTTTTTGATCCACGACAATGCTCGGCCCCATGCATCGTTACGAACCCAGCAAGAACTTCAAGGTCTAAAGAGGGAAATTTTTGGACACCCTCCCTATAGTCCGCACCTCGCGCCTTCAGATTACCATCTGTTCCTGAAACTGAAAACATTCTTGGTTGGGAAGCAGTTTGGAAACGATGAAGAACTGAAAGAAGAAGTGACATCCTGGCTGAAATCTTTGGCGGATGAAGAGTATAACACCGGCATTGAAAAACTGATTCATCGGTACAGTAAATGCCTTGACAACCAAGGCAACTACATTGAGAAGTAGGCTAGGTTACTGTGAGTATGTAAATAAAGTTCTGTGTTGTTATCTTTCGTTTTTATTTTTTTATACCAAAACGTTCTTTACTTTCTAGACGACCCTCGTATTATTAACACTTTGAAGCCTGGGCCCTTAATACTCCGTTTGACATGGAAACCTGGGGGTTTTATGTTCACATTAAAAAAATTGTAAATGCCTTATAAATTTCATAAAAAGGTTATATTATATATCTTTGTAAAGGGGAGAAAATTCTCTTTTCAATGATGGGCAAAACTTTAGGTGTTGTACATTTTTTTATTTTTTACAGAAGCTACAAATAAGTACAAAAATATGTAAAACAAAAATATTTACAAAGAAACTGAACTGAAAACATGATAATAAAATATAAATACTGTACTTGAATTATAAACACAGAATATTCACTTCTATAACGAACGTGTTGTTTACGACTCAAAGCACCGTGGGTCACTGACCGGCTGACATAAACAATACCGCTCGGCGCGCGCTCATTCCAAGTCTCACGTCAGCTGTTACGATAATTATTTATCCAAGACCAGATGTAGATAAAAAAAATTAATAGACCGATAAAATATAATAACAGATAACTAAAAGACATATTCAGATGACCTAAACCCGATTATATGCAGATAATAAAGATATAATGAATTAAATATGGGCCAGTTTGCGTCGCCCGATCTATCTTCGGGCTTAGGCTTCAAAGTGTTAATGTTAGCTTATTTAATAGGAAACCAGGCCTAGAAGGGAAGGTGAAGAAGGAGAGGAGAGCAGCATACCTGATAAAATGGCTAACTGGATACAGACTCATACATTACACAAAGAATAGGCAGTAAAATATTTTAGGCCTCTGGCCCTTTTTTAGTTACTGGCCATTATTAATTTTAAAAATAGAATTCAAAATGATTAAGTTACGCTACTTGATGAATAACATGTAATACCTATAGTTTGCTACAGAACAAGTTATTTCGGTATGTCCAATCTGAAAAGGTAGACAAAAATGTCTGTTGTAAAATTACTAAGACAGCTAACATAAAGTTAAAATAAAATACAAATGACATTGGAAAGAGTTAGCTCTGTTACATTTTCTGGAAATTACATATTTAATGTGATCTGTTTACATTTCAAGTACTAGTGGTTTTATAGAGGTTGCTACTGATGCTGATGAACTCGTTGATTCCAACTTCTTTGATTTAACTGTGATTTTAACAATTATAACTTGTTATTGGCCATGGATTTAGACTAATATTTTTAAACACAAATTTAAATTTTTCAGGAGAATATCAAGGTTAGAAGATTTGCCTGAAGAGAGCGCAGAGGCAGAAGAGTCTTCGTCAGACCAATCAATCCCTACAACTCCCCTCAGATCATCCTCAAGGACCCTCAACAAAACCACGCCCAAATATTCTAAGAAACAAAGCAGAAATAAAACTGCTAAGTAATTTAGTGTATTTGTAGTTCCTTCTTCAGAATAATTATGAAGAAATACTGCTTTTAACAACATGAACAACAATTGTATTTAATTAGGAAGTCTCAACTGTCAGTTATGTTTTCATTTTATCTGTAAGAAAAAAATGTAAATACAATCAATAATGTACTGTATAATTTTCTTAGTGATTAAATGTGTTTGTTCCATCATGGTTTTATTTTATTAAAGATGCCCATTCATTACTTAAAGTGGAATTTATAAAATATCCCTTGCATCTTATTAACCCTTTCGCTTCCGACGTCCATTATGTGGTATTTGCGAAGACTTCCAAGGTCCTTTTTGGTAAAAATGCATTGTTTTAAGAAATATGCTATATATTTTTTATTTATGAATGGAATTGAATGATTTTTGTTTTGTTTTTTTTTTTTTTGTCATTAAATTCTCTATAAATATAATTGATAAAGTAATATTTATTAGTTAAAAAATGTTTATTTATATGTATATACATGTATAAATAATTTTTAATTTTTTTTATTTTTGTAGTTTGAACTAACCTACAGTGCACAAAAAAAATCTTAGAACATTTTCAAGATATACATTTCAAAGATAATCTTGTTGCTAACATGCTTACAAATTTGTATGGTCTTACCTTTAAAAATGTCCGAGTTGTAGAATTTTTTTTTTAACATGTTTGGAATTTTCGCCCAATTTCAACGCTAATGGGCGATCGTTCTCGTTTTCGTCTAGCGTTACTCATATTTACACTTCGATATAAACACTAAACAAACTATAAAGAAGCAAATACTAATTATGAAATAAATAAAACACTCTAAAAACAACTAAAAGTAATACGCAACACAGCTAACATCAAACGGACACATATGCTAAAGGTTAGCAGTAAACTACTGATTCAGAACAACAACTCAAGTTGTAAGTCACAGACGTTCAAATTCAAAGATGCGTAAAATTAAAGTTATTATTTCAAAGACGATAAAACCTAATTTCTAGTGTAACCTGTATGTTTATGCATATGTTGCTATAGTTTCATGATAATCGGACGAATTTAAGTAACTGAAAAAAAAATTTCCGCGGACGTCCGATATATCGGACGTTGGAAGTTTTCGAAAAAACCATGATGTCCGATATAACGGACGTCGGAAGCGAAAGGGTTAATCTTAAAAACCTAATGAACTCTAAATTTTATGGTTCATTATACAAATGTTCAGAATGTACATCAAAACAACATATGCTTATTGTTTTTATGAATTACTTTACACTCGTAAGATTAAATTATATATGTGCAATTAGTGTATGTGCAATATTAATAATGTTCATATTGTGAACTGTTATTAGCTAACTGCAATCTGGGTGGAATCTTTCACCAGCTGTAACTTGTTAACTAAGTGCTTCCAAAAATGTTTTCCTTAGGTTCTTCTGAGGAGCAAGGTCTGAAGTTTCTCTGTGGGGCACCCTGTAGATATTGTATTTATTTCATTTTTTACATAATATTTGCACAGAATCTTGTACTGTTTTTCCTGAAATAATATTTTTATTTTTGAAGTTGAAGTATTAATAATAATTTTTTGACATATGTAGTTTATATGTATTATAAAGGTTAATTACCTTCAATCTGCCAGTTATCCTGGATTGTAAACAACTTTAGCCTGGCTGGCTGATAACTTCATTTTGGTGTTGTTTTTCTGAATCTGTTGTTCACTTTAGATGAAAGTACTATAGGTTTAATACATTCATTCATTCCATGATTACTGGCAGATTGAAGGTAATTAACCTATAATACATTCATCAAAAGTGATTCAGAAAAACAATACTAAATTGAATATGTAGTTCAGTTTAGTTTGCTGAGGGGAAAGGAAAGCTCTGCGGCCATTCCTAATTGCACATCAACCTAGGGTTTATTGTGCTCCCCTATTGTCTACTAGAATGAGGTAATGATTCCGAGTGGCTTAACCAACTCTAAAATCTTTTTTTCTAGACTAGCTATCATCTTTCCTGTGAAAGTTCCACCCAGGAAATTCTTCTTCTCTTGTGCTTCAGGGCTTCGCTTGTTTTCCTCGGCTTATCAGTTTACAAGTGTTTGGCAGACTCAAGAGGCTCACCACAAAGCTGGCAACTGGGGTATTATCTATAGATACCAATTGTTGCCATGAAACTGCTTCCACCTGCTTTGGTGACGCCAAGGTAAGTATTTCAGTCATGGCAGTGGTGAATATAACGCCACGTACTAGTTCAGGCCCTATGAATGCACATGCATTGGTGGGTTTCATTATGAACAGTTCTTTCACTCGTGTTGTACTGCTGCTTTTCACGTTGCTTATGCACATTTCATATATCTTTAAACTTACATTATGGTTTAGTAAATAAATCTGTAGACTGTAAAACTTACAGGTGCCCAAACCAGCTTAGTATCGTTTGCAAAATTGACTCTACTGTAAATAAACAGTAACTCTCAGTGACCTTTTTTAAGTTAAACTTATCTACATCAAAGTTCAGTAGTACAGAATTATAAACCTCTAATAAATTAGAAATTTGAGAAGGAAATATTTCCAAATACTATTTATAAAGTTTTTAATTCAATAGGGCATCAGCAAACGTTCCCGTCCTCTCAGGTGAGTTTGCTGATAATCTATCTCTCGTATTACATTAAGTTCATGCCCTACACTGTAATATATACTTTATTAAGTCTATAAATTATTACTGATTCTTAACATCTTTAAAACAAAAACTCCATAACCAAATTGTTGTTCAACATTTTTAATCCTGTCAGATTATTTTTTATGATTAATTCTAAACTGTCACATTATATAACAGTTAAGATACGTTAAAGATCACATTTAACTAAAAGAGAGTAGTTTACTGGTTGCTAAGCAAATGATTACAATTATATCGCAGTATAAAACACCCGGTAGCAACACTCCCTTGGGATTGTTGTGGGACTAGTGCTATGCTAGCAATCCTAATCCTAGGAGCATAAACTACACCCCAATACGTTGTTTGGCATTTTGTTTTGCAAATAAGTGGATTAATATCATTAGAAAAAGGCCCATGACAGGTTATTTGACATTTACTAATAATAGCTGTGTATGTAAATATTTCAGAAATACACTCTTCTCTGTTCCTGTCGCTATGAGCACTAGCGTCATGCTTGTCGCAATTTTTGTATCGGAGTGTCGCTACTGGGTGTTTTATACTGTGATTACATTATTAAATGAGGCTTATTATTAATGAAAGGTCGTTTGTTAAATGAGCTACAACTGTATCAATGTCAATTACTGTTTAGCTGCAATATTGCCTGTATTTTTCATAGGAACCATAATGGCATCAGAATATATTTTTTAAAAACCCATTTTTCAGGAAAAACCATTGACTATAGAAACAAGTAAACTGTCCAGGGTAAACGCTTAATCTCTTAACCTAACACTAATTGCTCACAGAGCTGGTTGGCAATTGTGACCAGTAGACAGCATGCTTTATCGTTATGACCTCGAAAGTGATTATCAAGGTAATTTTATGTTTCTGATACTTAAGTAAAAATTACTGTAATGATGAAAGAAAATTAAACAAAATAATTTCCAACCATTCATAAAATTACGCCAACATCTAGTATATGCTTGATCGTCAAAATTACTTTTCTCTAATTTCAAAGTAGACATTTATGTAATGGTCATAAATCTTCACCGCCATTTTATTTTTCTAACAATTTAAATCGCAGAGTAACTGAGATTGACTTATCCTCAGAAAGGAGCGTTTTTAATGGCCCAATGCCATGCCAACAAGGTTCCTACAGCCTATCATGGAGCCTGAGCCACAGTATTGGTATAATTTTTGACAAACTGACAAGCCTGATACTCAGGTCTCTCACAAACACAACATCTGAACCTAAATGAAGTTTTAGATAGTAACAAAGAGTAATTAGTATTTTTATTTTCTTTCTAAGAAGAGGCCAATCTCCTTTTTAACCTTATTCTGTCCATTCTTAATAGACCATTGATCTGTGCGGAGAACTTATTAAAACAGTAAGGGAGATGATCAGTACAGTACACGGTGAAACTGATAAAAAAAACTTCCAGTCAAGGCCAGTATTCGAACCTGTGCTGTCTCTTAACTCAGGCTTAATGTCCTGATACCTCAGACCGCTCGGCCACTGGCTCTCTCTTCGACTGTATCTTCACCTAGGCTGATCATATTATAAGCATCCTTATTACTTCAAACAATGCTACTGTTAAGTTAAAGATTTAGAGTAAATAAAAACACCAAATGTTGTACAAGATATATTAAATAATATAAATAGTCACAAAAGTGTAACATTGACTAGCAGATTTATATGGTTTACTACGATAAACGGTAACATAATAGCTAATAACAAAACATACTAAATTCATAAATATATTTAAATTGAGGCAACTAAAATTATATGTTTAGTTAAACTAATAAAAGATAAATAACTTAGACATCTAAAGATTTTACTACTTTAAAACAAACGTCACAACTTAGATTTGTTTATTTGATAATGTGCATTACAATAAAGATGATAAAAATACCAAAGGTTTGTAAAACACATATAAATTAAAAGGCACTCTTTGTACTAAATGAAAGTGTTTTAAGAAACATCCCATGTTTATAACTATGATGTTACAAATTAACCATTATTTTATATGTACTTTGTAACACAAAAAGTATCATTTGACCAGACAGTATAAAGGAGATGAAAGAGTACGTTAACTAAGTTAACCCGCGATAGGGCGGGTTGTTAGATAGCATCTAACAAAAAAGTAGTTACATTGTAAATTTTTTTTATTTTTTGTCAAATAAACCTGAAACTCCAATTTTTTTGTGAAAAAACAAAAACTTTCCATTTTTTTATGGTGCATTCAAAAACACAGTACTCTTTCGTCTAGGATACATTAGATGCTACTGAACATTGATACTTTCACAACATTTTATTTTACTCCAAAAAAAGTTAACCGAGTCAACATACAAACAAATATAAGATGGATAAATGCTTCTAGGTGATGTCTGTGGGTAGCAAACAGATGTGAGGCGTGTGTGGATGGGTGGGCAGCCACTGCAAGCCATTTGCATCCGTTGGGGGAGAGGGGAGGAATTACTCACCATGCATGTGAGTTGCTGACTGCAGCAGCTACATTTTAAAAGGGTGTTTACTTAGAGAAAGGCCCTTTATTTACAGTATAACACTCAATATTTTGCTACAAATTCAACCTCTTAAGGGACATTTGATTTTGCACACGATGAAAGCTTGTGACTTGTGGCAATGAGTTTAAAATGAGTATAAATATACAGTAAATATCAAAGACTTATTACAATCTAAAAAATTGAGTTTTAAAAAATTTACTGCTTGTATAAAGTCTCAACAAATATTCTACGTTTAGTTTGTTAATATACATATACAGTTCTTAACTATAAAAAAATTGGGTGTGCGTCGGACCACACGGTGGAAGTTATACTTCTTTGGCCATTCTCATACACCCACTCACGCACACAAACAGACAGGATATATAAATGAAATATAAGACATTTTTCAATATTATTCAATATATTTATCTTCAATATATTATACGTGACTTCATTATTATATTATACACCTATATTATCATTATCAGTAATTTCTTCGATTAAATTTCTTCGATTAACAATCGATTAATCGATAGTTCTTAAAAATTTGTCCTTACTTTTCAGCGTGACGCGGTTTCTCAACCAACATCCCATCCCAAAGTGTCTAACGGGCGCAAAGAAGTATAACTTCAATAAACTTACATCCTAAAGAGTGATTACGGAATATAGAAAGGTCTTAATAATATATGACTAGAACATATATTATTACAAAAACATTGCTATTGCTAAAACACTTAAACTTAGTTGGCATAGAAACAGATCAATATCACAAAGATACCACAGTTTTATCATGATTGTAAAACAAATTATAATACACTGGAATTAATTTATATTATCTCAGTAATTTTTTATATATTCACTAAATTACTTTTCCAAGGCATGATGCAACGCTGACCACATCCGGTTACAGTTTGCCTTATGAGCAATCTTTCTAAAATAAGCCCGCATGGCTAGTCTTGTGCTAACAAAAACACACAGTTAACTTTTTATTTATATTGATATGATGCAGATTTTCTGATAAATTTGACATCATAGCTGATAAATTTGAAATATGACTGATAGTGTGATTTGGCAGATGGCTAGCTTTCATCCATCAAATTGACAGAACACTCGAGCTGACAGACATTTGCTCTGGACTGGCAGCTAGTTTTTTGCCTATTTGAAAGCAATTTTTAAATTTGATTTTTAGTTTTTAAACCAAACATATGTTTTTTTTTACCAATGTGTTTTTTCACCAAACATAACATGTTATACATAATTTTCTCCATAAAACATCATAGAATAAATTATAAAACTTTTTATTTTTTAAGAAATAGTAAAAATATTTTGTAGCAACCTTTATTTATCTAACATTTTGAAGGTTTTTATAAGTTTCCTGGCGAGTAAGATATACATAAAATATGTATACTATCGAAATTCCAAATTATACAAAATGAATACATTATTTTATATATTCATTGTATTGAAAGCTAATGAAAATAGTAAAAATATATCTTACATCAACTTGTAACCTGAAAGCAGTGTAAACAGACCAAACTCGTAAACATTTGATCATGGTTTTGTGCCTGACGACAGCTGACGTCTACCAGCCAAACAAAACGTATTTCAAAGGCTTGTAGAATAAAATTAGGTACTGATATTCGAATGAAACCACTTATATCAGATAGATAAATTTATGTTCTTTCATTCGGTACAAAAATACTACTATAACACCACTTGTTTGTAAGAAATATTGGATGTATCGGGGGGTCTGTATTGAGGCCAGATTTCCGGTGTTGCCAGTACAAAATGGGCTTGTAAATAACGCCGGATATCCGGCAAATGCCAGCTTGAGGGTTAAAACACATATCTAGAGTTAAGTAACATGAACATACATTCCAAGTAGACGTATCAGTTGTAGACCTTTATTTGAAAAGCTACAAATTCTAACTTTGCCTTGTTTATATATTTTTGACATACTGAATTTTGTTAAATATAATGAGCATCTTTTTGAAAAGTATAAATTTGATAATTCATATGAGACTAGAGACAATCTTAAATTTAAAGTACCAACACATAATTTAAAAGTAACTGAAAAAAGTTCTATTTTCATGGGTATTAAATTGTATATTAGGCTTCCTCAATATATTTTTTATTTAAATGACAATGTTTACTAACTGCTATAAAAAAATTATTACTACAGAAAAACTATTATGATGTAAAAGAATACCTAAATGATAATCTTTAGTTTTAATATATTATTAGTTTTGATTACTAAATGACGAAGCGCCAATTTTGTGTAACATTGAAACTCGTATAAAATGTATTGTGCAATAAAAATTTATTGATTGATTCAAATACTGTATTAATATATATCCTCAATAGCCATCACACCAATCCTTCCTTACTAACTTCAGAAATGAGTCACTTTATTCACAGTTATATTGCAACTGACATGCTTTGACTATAATACAACTACAATAGAGGACATTTAAAACTAAATAGAACTTAACCCTTGATTACAAAACATATTTTAGAGTCACGTATTCACAAAACTATCGTAAAATTTACTACTATCTTTGTTTTTTTTTAAGTATTGATTTTACACCAAGATAATTGATTTAAACCTATGTTTACATAGTCTGGGCATTATATAACTAGAATTTAATAAGAATAATAGTATATTAATGACTATATGTATCCTATAAATATTTTTTCCGATGCTTTCAATTTAAACTACAATATGTAAGGGTTTCGAAAAAAAACAAAAAAATAACCAAAATTATTTTATTTTCCATAATTATGACAAAAATCAAAAAGTTTACTATAGATAATAGTAAAAAACATATTTTTTTATTATTTTGCAAAAAACTCATAATTAGGTGGAACCATCAAGTTACAGATCGTTTGTAGTTCATAAAATTGCTCAATGTCCTTCATTGCATGCAACACAAGTTGTAGCTTTATGTTGGGCACATATTGCATGATTACAATGCTTACAGTAGGTAGTGGTCATTCTTCTCAAGTTTGAAGGGCAATAAAAACACACTTTCCTCGTTACTGGTGGTGGGGCTTGGCCGGGATTGTCGGGTATTCCCAAAACGCATGAGAATTTAATATGAGAAAGAAATATGAAGAATAAAGATAAATCCCAATAAATATAAATAAAATAATATATATAATTAATAAATACCAATAAATATAAATAAAAAGAATAAATAAATCCCAAAATTTAATATGAGAAAGAAAAATCACTCATTCACAAAACTATCGTAAAATTTACTACGCGAGGGTAGGTACGCATAGATAGACGTACCGCAGGCAACTGACGGATCGTCCCTGACCTTGACCGGCAATTATAGGAAGCTACTGGGAGGGGGGTTGCGCCCGGCCCGTCAACTACTTCAATATGACAGATTTCAATTACCTGATTCGTAATTTTTACGAAAGATTTGTAATTAAGGGTTAAAATTCAACATGGTTATAAAAAAAATACACAGAAATATATTATCTGACTAACTACAGAGTTACAATCTCTCCCCAAGTGCTAACAATAGACTAAAATAATAAGCATAGCAAAGCAATTCCATCAAGCTCCGAGTGGCCCATTTACCTTCAAAATAGGTTTTTAATACTCTTTAGAATAAATTATGAGGGTGATAAAATAACTAGCTTTGCGTATTTTGTATCCAAGAAATTTTTATTATCAAGTGTCAAACACCTCTATGATATGAATTCAACCTCTATAAGACAAATTACCTTGGCAAAAACCTCAATAAGATAAAATGTTAGGTTCAACTTCTGTTTATGTCCAGGCAAGTAATTTTCATTTACATTTAAATCGGTTCTACTGGTGTTTTTTGGAAATAAACTTGGCCCAGTCTGGTTCAATGTTGTGCCCAAACAATGCTGTTCTGAGTGATTAATTTACGTAAATTGGGTGAATCTTTCTTCCGGTGAAGAATCATATTCATTTACATACAATTCTATATTATATTTTTATAATCATATCTTAAACTATTTATAATTTCATAAACTATCATAACAATCCAATGCCAAACACAGTTTTGTTGAAAAGTTTTTGCTGAATACAAAAATAAATGGTTCTAAAGAATTGGCACGAACTTTCCTCCATATTATAAACACTAAAAAAAACAAAACTTTGAAAATTACCAGTTTGATTCTCAAATATGTTTTTTTTGTCATAATTTAAAAATTAGTCAAGTTAGATACATGCGGTTTTACTAAAATATTTCAAATTGTAATTCGCATCTTTCCTGAAAATTTAATCAAAATCGTTAGAGCCGTTTATGAGAAAATTCTATTTTTGTAGTTTTTTGCCCATAACAATTTAAAAAAAACTAAAATTTCAACAAATTTAAAAAAACGGTCTGTATATATTGGCTAAATACACATACATGCCAAATTTCATAAAAATTGATCCATCAGTTTGGTCTCCAGCAAACTGCACATACACGCAGACACATATATGGACAGACACCAAAAAAAAATTATTTAGTTTAAAAAACCCACTTTTTTAGGGTCAGGGGACTCTAAAAATGGATTTGTAGACCAACTTATAACAAATTTTGTTTTGACGATCACAATACTTTCTCTATGCTAACGCATATGGGAGAAAGTAATAAATGATTATATGGTCAGTTAAATGTAAATATTTAGTATGATAATCAACTTATTTTAAGTGAAAAGAATGTATGTACCAGAAAATTGCCCGTTTGAAACTCATACCAGAAATGTACCAGAAATTCCTTGATAGCATATATTTTTTACAATTATTTGTTTCAGATTTTTGGTACAAGCTTCTAATACAGTCAATTTAGAAAAATCATTATTATTTTATTTAAAAATCAACCTCCTTTTCATAAATTTATTTAAAAATTTGATAAAACTGTGATATCTCTAACAACTTTTCAGAACATCAAGTTTAAAAATAAATAAATACATTACATATGGCATCTTTTTTAAAGTTTCATGAACATTTTTCTTTTTGCAGTCTTGTGTCCAGCAAACAATCTCTGCAATCTTCTTTTCAGCTTTGTTTTCAATCTCCAGCACTAAATATAAAATAAATGTACTGTTACATTCTAATTAAGTTGAACTGATGTAATATATACAAGTTTGGAATACAAATTAAATAAATACAATGTAGAAAAATGTCTGTAATGCCAATATAAGTATATATTTTGGTTAGGTTAAAGGGCACTAGACAAACTTACCTAAGAAGACAATTCCACTAACACCTTTTTCAGTAGTAAACAAATAAAGAGACATAACAAGACACAGATAATCAATGCCACTGGTACTTTCTTGAGGTGAGTTAGGAACTAAATTCAGATGAGTCTCTTCACCTGAGGTAAGTGCCACGGCACTAAAAACTTGTGTCTTTATTTGTTTACTACTGTGGATTTTAGTGGACTTGTCTTCTTAGATAAGTTTGCTGACGTCCTGTCTCTCTTAATGTAACAACATAACTAAATTGTATGGCCCGCCCTCCGACCCATACACGTACGGTACTATTAACCCACCCATACATAAACGATAGTACTGACCCAAGCTCCCATCCATACAAGTAAAGTGATATTGACCCAACCTCCCACCCATACACGTATGGTGGTATTGACCCAACCTCCCACCCATACACGTACGATGGTATTGACCCACCCTCCCACCCATACAAGTACGGTAGTATTGACCCACCCTCCCACCAATACATGTACGATGGTATTGACCCACTCTCCCACCTATTCACGTAGTCGTATTGACCCACCCTCCCACGCATACAAGTACGGTGGTATTGATGCACCCTCCCACCCATACACGTACGGTGGTATTCATTAAATACAGTATGGCCATAAAAAAAGATGAGAGAGATGGATACAAGCAGATAAGGAAAAAATGAAAATAAATTGCAGGATAAAATTTAGTTGGAGACATAATGCAGGGTGATTCAAAAATATGGATAGCCATTATTAACTTTTTAAAGGTTGGACCCAGAAAAACCAAACTAAGTATACCGCTATAGGGTGTATAAAACTGCAATGTTTGGTTAATGCCTGAGGGCCTCTTGCTAGCATAACGATTAGCAGACTTCTGACTTCAATACAGCAGGTCACAGGTTCAAATCCAAGGAGGTCCAACTAAATGTAGCTTGATGAGTTTGGCCTGTTGTCCATTAAAAACGTTGGAAAAATGAAAAAAAAACCTCAAAGGATTACCCCTGCTCCAAAAATAATGTGTTGAACCCAACTTGAACATTTTTAATTTAACTTCCCCAGTGAGGGACGCATATTTTGAAATGAAATGAAAAATGCCTTTATTTATGTGGCGATGTTATGACTAATTCCTCTCTCCACTTAACCACATCTTTTCAAAGGTCTTTATGAAAAAAATAGCAGAGAAAAAACTCAGAAGTCTCTATTCAATGCCACAACAATATGGAGGCTGATTTAAAATATCTTTAGTTGGAAAAGTGATGGATATCTCAATATTCACTGTTTAACACGTTAGAGATCGCATCCACGTCAGTTTGCCAAGCTTTGGACTATTTCTCGTTTAATTTTTACTTTAGCATAGTAGGGCTTTATTTATTTTATCCCTCCTGGTATATTTATGATCATGACCTAGAAAGCTGTTAGCCCCCAACCTACTTTGTTTGAATGTGGTGGAATTTTAGATACGGCTCTGCATCTGTTGCGGAAATGTTGCCTTCGCTCGACCTCTCCCACTTTAAAGATTGGAAATTCCAATAGTAAGCTTTGACGCTCCTCATCAAACAAAGGTTTCCAGCCTTATCAGCTACTGATGAGCCTTATCAATAAGAAAGTACATTACTTGCTTGATGATGTTTACAAAGTTAAGAACTAACAAGTGGTTTTTTTCTATACTACTGCTTGTCTTTGAATTGAAACATAGTTTAAATATAAATTTATAGCAATTTTAGCTAATTATTATTTTATATATACATATCGGAAATATTTATATACTTAACAATGGCCACGCTATCTGCAGTAATTAACCAAACATTTAAACCTCTTCGTGGGACAACCTGTACTTGTAGAACAGAGGTTCCAAGACGTAACTTGTCCATAATAAGTTAACAACTTAACAATGTACTTGGAATCCACCTATAGGGGTTGTTGCAGCGAATGTATTTATTTACTGATTTTCTTATCATTATTCTACAGATATTCATTAGGGGCCACTTAGTTAATAGGCAAATCAAGGTATTGGAATATATAATAAATAAAATATTGTGTTGAGGAAATATAATGAAAGTATTCACTACACATTAGATTCACTCACCTCGTTGTGGAAAAGGCAGAGGAATATCAGTATTACAATAATACCAATAACGGTGTACAGTAGAGTAGACAGTTTTTGTTTCTTGTTTTGCCAAGACAAAAATTCTTTATAATATAAATAACGGTTACGGTAGTCTGGTGGTAGTTCAAATTGTGATGGTTTTGGAAACAAAGAATGGAAGAAATCTATCAAAACAGCTCTAATCAGTTGATTATCTTCTTCCCTAGTAGAATCCATGTTGTCGTTCAAGCAATTAAACTTTCTGCAATAGCATGTGAGTTTCAAATTAATAACTTAAAACCCAAAATAAATATACAGTACTAAATTTGATTTGCTAAAACTAATTATTTCTTGGCTTAAAGTCACAGTTCCTTATTTTAATAAAATTTTACAATACATAACCTATTTCTAAAATAAATGAGAAACCTTTAAAACTATAATTTCTAAAAGAGGTAAGTATTATGCAGAAAAGTCCAATTCCGGGGTAATAAATAGTAAATTAGCTGTTTATTAGAGAAGAGCAGTTTCTATTATATCCTGAATTGTATGAGACAGAAGGAATTTATTTATTCTCATAATACTATATTTGCATTAGGATTTATCGCTCCAAGTAAGTTTCTGATATTTGTCCTTATAGATACAGGCCTGGCTGTAGACATTTTTCTAATGTATGTGAAAAACTTTTTTGCCCCTCCCCCCTTTTAAAAAAGCTTGAGAGGTAGGAGGCATTCTCTCTGGATACAAATACTTGTAAATACAAGTAAAATAAATACAAATACTTAAGGGTTAAAGAATAACAAATACTTAAGGGTTAAAGAATAAGAATTAAGACTCAAATATCAAAGTTAAATTAACTTTAAAATATTTAATGCATTTTCTATACCTTAAAACCCAATCATATATTTACAAAAAAAATAAAAAATACAACACAAGTCAGCTTACAAGAAATTCATCAATTTATTTGCTCGTAAATTAAGTGTAAAAGTTAGGAAAAACTGAAAACACGGAACAACTAAAATAAAGATGAAAAACTGAGGAAAGTAAAAAATTAGTTCTTAATCTGCCATTTGAAAACCATAGTAAATAATTACTGTAATTGCAAAACTTTCAATTCAAAGAACATTTTTATTTTTAGAGTCTTTTAATTTGATATGCAGCATGACATCGTTTGATGTTAAAAAAAATGTTTACCATTTTCAGATTAAAAAATGGGGTTGTCTGCAATTTAAAAACCAACAGAGATGTGGCAGAACATTTGAATACAAAAAATGTTGTGTTTTTAAGCCCTTTAATTTCATGTACTACAGGGTCCTATTTGAAATTTGACACAGATCTACTTTTATTTTTCAAATTTTTAACGATTTATGATATTTTGAAGATGGGGAAATAAGAGTTCAATTTTATTGTTGATTGAAAGGGCTCATCATTGACAATTTTTATCCTTATAGTGTGAAGAAAAAATACAGTAACATCAACTTTAAAAAGACAATCGTTTACATTTCGACTTTAAATACTTTAAAAATAAGGTGTAACACAACACGTTTCTACAAATTTCCAAAAAACTACCATTATCCTCATCCAAAATGCCCTATTGAGGATTTTCGGGTTAAAAATATTTTTACTTAATTCTTAGGGGTCAAAAATGGGGGTTTCAGTTAAAACAAATTATGCAGCTAAGTTTGTTTGACTGCAATAGATTGATGGTTGGTCTGAAACACTGTAGTAAAACTGAATGTCCATTGAGAAATATATATGTTAATAAATAGGCTTCTTATATGTACAAACACTAAACTCTTAATATAATACATCAGGTTGTTTATGTTTACATATTATATCATGTTCGTATCACTTTCATAGCTCAATTATTATTCTATGCAAGTTAAGTAAAAATGTACAATTTTGTTAAACATTTTAAACCATTAGGCCTAATAATTAACTCAGTAAGAATGTTTGTTAAAATCAATTGTACACTATTTATAAAACTTCAGAAGGTGAATAGAAGTGGTTTAAACTGACTATCTGACATAAAATATGTAATTGCAAACTTTCATTTTGTTAGCATTAAGTAAAGCAGCATTTAAACTCTGCAACTTGTTTAAGAAACTTGTGTTTTGCAACATATTGCAACCTTCTAGGCCGGAATCGATCAAAATCAAAGCAAATCGGTGTTTCATGAACTTTGGTTTTATAAACTGGTTGAAAATTTATATGTGCCATGTACATTATTTACAAAACATTGCCGACGGCTACTTTCAGTGCTAACAAAGTACAAGATATAGTAGCCCAAGAATTTAAATTCCTGCTTCAATTCAAATATTTGTCTCAAGAGGAATATATTGAACCCATTACTGCAAGAGAAGTCAGTTAGTCAGTAGCCATAAAAGTGTTGCTGAGAAGAACAAAACTAGAATTTTTTTGTAAATTTATTGAAAACCACCACCACTGTACGGCGCACCCAGAATTGTCTTTTAGTTCTTACATATTTTGCATAGCATATAATCACACAAGTGGCAGCAGTGACCATTACGTCATCATGGCGAATAAGGTAGAATATGAACTTAACATGTTGCATAAAACTGTTGTACTGGAAGTGATTTAGGTCTATGTTCTACAACAAATGTTAAAAAAAGTTCTATAAACAAACATTAGAGGTTTATTGAAGAAAAGTTTGACCAGACATGTTTAACAAACAAAAAAGTTTAAGAGGAGGCGTATTTTTAAAGTAAGTACCGTTTTGGAATCCCACCACTCTAGCGCTGCGATCGGCGTCCAGTGTATGTGTGCTAGATACTACTATCCTTTGGCAAGCCACAGCCGCCGTTACAGACCCATTTGACTGTATTTAAGGTTGCTTATGACTGTTAAAAATTCCTCCTCTGATTAAAAATGCCGTTAAATGTAAAGTACATGTTGTGATAAGTTTTCGTAACAATAAAGACATGAAAGCAGCTGACATTCATCGAGAGATCTGTGAAGTTTATTGAGAAAACAGAATGAGTTATGAGATGGTATGGAAATGAGTGAGAGCTTTTAAGGTTGTGCGAATGTGCATGATAATGAACGAAGTCGGAAACCTTCACTCATTACTGATGACTTGGTGCAAAATGTTGATGAAAAAAGTCAGAGAAAACAGACGCTTTACAACTGCATCATTATGTAGTATGTCTTCAAATGTCAAGAAGTGCGATTATTGAAATTGTGACAGACTTTTTGAAGTACCGAAAGTTATGCTTATGGTAGGTTCCCAAAATGCTGACAGAGAATCACAAAAACAAACGTTTGACGAGAATCACACAAAAAATGTTTAACCAGTTCTCTCACATTCCTAGACCATTGGAATTGTGATGGTTACAATTTTTTAAACCAAATTAATTGTCACTGTAACAAACTCACGATGAGTGTCAGCTGCTTCCACACCCTTAGCAATATGAAAACATACACAGCGCATAATTCAGAGTTGGCGGTATTTTTAACTGAAGGAGGAATTTTAAACAGTCATAAATGACCTTAAATACAGTCGATTGGATCCATAACGGCAGCTGTGGCTTGCCAATAGATAGTAGTACCCAGCACACATGCACTGAACGCCGACCACAGTGCTACAGCGGCGGGATTCCAAAAAGGTACTTACTTTAAAAACACACCTCGTAAAAAAGTTACAAAGTGTAAACGCAGCTTAAACCAAATATGATTATGATTTATACAAAATGAAATTCACTATTCCAATAATTTAATTGTTTGTTAATGTGGCCTTTCGTTTCCAAATACAACATAATCAGATTGTTCTTATTATATTGGGAGGCTCCATTAATACAAAATTATATTATATTGGAATAGTAGTTTTTTTTATAAATTATAATATTTCTAATAAGAAGAGCTATCAAAAACTATTATGATTATTGAATTTATGATTGTTATTTAGTTGCCTGGCGCCCTACGCGGTTGCATACTTTGCTTACCCCTTAAATCGGCCCTGTATAGATAGATAGATACATTCATATGTAGAGCAGTTTCTAATAACTACTGTATGTGCTTGTTACAGAGGCCTCTCAACCATCCCTTTATCTTCTCATTCTTTCTCTTCTACTAGTCTTGCCTAGTCTTTTCTTCTCTCAACACCTTCCTATGCTCTCTTCAGCCATCAATTCCTCGGCCTTCTTCTCAGTCTATTGCCTTGCATATCCATCTCATGGATCCTCCTTCGTACTGTAAATTCCATCTTATTTCTATATCTCATTTCTACACAGTAATGGAACGTCCGCAATTGCTTTCCTGCTACCAATAGACATTTCATCAATCCCTGCAGATCCTCCCCTCTTCATTTTTTTCAAGACTTTTGCTACTTCCTTCCATGTAAGGTCACTTTCCTTTATCTCTTTTTCACGTTCATACTCATTCACCTCTTCACCTGGGTTAAACAACCTGTCAAAATATTCTCTCAACACCTCTCTTTTTTCCCCCTCATTTCAATTTCCTTTCCATTGTCATCCGCCATTTTTTTACTATCCATATCAACTTTCCTTTAACTTCTGACCATACTGTACAATATATTCTTATTTCCTTTGCTTCCTTTTCTAACATATCCATCCATTTTTCTGACCAAGTCCTATTTTCTTTTCATACTATCTTACTGCTTCTCTTTTAAATCCTTATATGCTTCCTTTACCTCCTGTGTTCCAGCTTGGAACCACTTTCTAAATGCTTGATTTTAGAAAACTGCCTCCTTCAATCTTTTTAATATACCACTCTTTCAATAGCACTGTTCGTTCATGCGTAGGTAGGTGGGTACTGTACAGTGGTATTGGCCAGACAACCCATACACGCACAAGAGTACCTGGTCCTTGAGATCCTCGTAAATGCGTCAAGTAGAAGAATGGAGTTAAAATATCCCAACGTAAATTCTAAAATGGCATTCCTTGAATTCCAGGGTGTTTCCTTCCATCACTTTTTGCTACTACTATATCTCTAAATCTCCTTAATTCTTCTTCTCCTGTATGTCCTTTGGTACCTCCTTCTTTTTGAGATTTCTTTGAACCCCACTGCAATCTTTTTTTCCTTATTTAGTTGCCAAGTCTTTATTCTTCTATCTTGTTTCTCTACACATTACCTACTTACTCACATCATCACCAACAACAGTATGTGGTTACTATACAGTGCTTCAGAAGGGTCTTTACATCCATATTGCACTCCTTTAGATCTTCTGATACATCATATTATCCACAGATAAATTCCTGGACCCATCATTATATACCATGTTATTTTGTGGTTTTCTTTCCAACTGAGCCATATTATTGATTTTACGAGGCGTTTCTTTAAAGTAAGTACCGTTTTGGAATCCCGCCGCTGTAGCACTGCGGTCGGCGTTCAGTGCATGTGTGCTGGGTACTACTATCTATTGGCAAGTGGTTTCTCTGAGACACAGTATGGGCGAAAGTCTGGTCATCTTGTAAATATTGTAGATAGTACCTTGACGCGGTTGTCACCGGAAACTGTAGATTCTAGTTAGGTTCTATGTCTCCATTTTTTATTTTTTTTTTTTTAATTATTGTAAATATATATATATACTTTATCATATAGTAATGTAGATACATCTATTATCAAGATTTAAGGGTGTTACAAAGATATTGTTTTGGAAAGGACTGCCATTGTTAGAAAAAAGGGCCAAATGGCTTAATGAAGTTACAGCATTATCACAACACATGGCACCTATTCCTTATGAATGAAATGGTCTCAGAATGTAACTTCTCAAACATCATAGAGAAAATGTAAAGAACTACACAAATATGTAAATTTGAATAGACAACTTTAGAATATCTTTTTATAAATTCGTTGCCATAAAATTTATTAAAATTGTCGCTGTAATAAAGATTTATTATTATTACTTATGATAGCAAGAGAATGTTATGCAATTATTAAACTATTTCCGATCAATAGTTAATCAAGTAGAATAATGAAACATGAAAGACAAGATAATCGTTTCCTAAATATTTTACTCAACATTATTCTAAAAATGATGCTTAAACAATAAATAATAAGTAAAATTACTATTATAATAATTAATTCATTGATTAAATAATGTAGTTATTTTAAAATATTAAGATGTGTACCAATATAACTTGTTGCATGTTGTCCAAGTAAAATAAGAAAGTACTCAAATAAATATATAATATGTTACAGATCAAATAAAATATCATTTTTCTGTGAACTTACTTTGGTTTTCTTCTAATTTTATCCAATGAAGAAAGCAAGTAACTTAGATTTGATGTGATCATGTGGAATCCAACCATGGCCTCTCTAGTTGTTGGCTTCACTGAAGTAAATAAGAATTTTTTCCGTCTGCCGATTTTACTTTTTAATAAATCAGATATTAAACTGCAATTCTCAATTAGTTGTCTTGTGACCACTGGCTAGAAATAAAATTTAAAATGTGAAATGTATCTGCATGATCTGACAGGACAATAATTCAACTTTGAAATAAAGTTAGCATTTTGATTTATGTGTAAAAAATATCTTCAACCATTTATTAAGAAGCTAAAAATAATCAAATTTATTTAAGAAGCATAATCTGAGTAAAAACTTAAAATAATTATTATATATATTAGAGAATGGTTATTTTTTAGGAGAACAGTTTATTTATAAGTAATGGACAGAAGAAAATACAACAAATTTAAAAAACTCAAATCTTTGCCAACATCTCGCAAACTTATGTACTAATTTTTTACACCTTTGGTATAATTCTTGTCAGATTTTTAATAGAATTTATTTTGTAGCAAGGATTAACCAGCTGAACTTAATGAGGTAGTTATAGAAAACGTACTCAAAGGTTTTCTAGTTTCTAAATCCCTTGAAGTATTAACAAATGAATATCTAATATCAGGTGTACAAAACAGCCTGGCCAAGGAAGTCAAGGATTCATTGGGGAGGGTATCATCAGATTACAAAAAAAGTATTCACTTGAAGCAAATATTTTTTATCCTATTAGATAGTTCATTGGCTGAAAATTAACGGACAAAAATATGGGGCTAAATTCAAATTAAAATTTGCTTAAAGTAATAAGGTGCAGAAATTAGATGGTGAGTGTCGATAGAAAGGCAGTCGTCTGCTATCACCTCGATTGAAGATGTCCTTCCAGTCATACATCATCCCTCAGGTAAGGATTTTAATTCTATAATATTTCGATCCCACTTTAATTAACTTAAACCTAATACATTTTAAATTTAAAAAAGCTAGTAGCTGTTTAAATCGTCAGATTGGATCCAGGGCCATTATTACAGTAGCTTCATTACACAATCAAATAGGCTTTTGACAATAACTGTTTCAGTACCTAATTTTATTTATTCTAAATTCTATATTACTCATCCAGTAAGCCAGGTAAAAATATGTATTGCAAATAGCTGAAGAAAAGTTTATGTTGTCTTTACTAGTAGACAAATGTAGTTTTAAAAACAAATAGAAACCCAAGGCCACCAGTTATCCCTTTCAAAATTTGTTTGATTCTATTTAGGATTAACTGGATGGCCTCAGAACATAAGATCAGGCTTTAATCAACTATAATAATGATCAACTTAACTAAAAAGAAGGGTTTAACCAGTGTCACAACAACACAGGCACACAGACACTGATCTAAATTTTTACTGTTCCGATGAAGAATCAGAGATTGTATTTATACAATCTAAAAAATGACCCTTCTAGCATTAAACATTTTGAAAGGGTTAAAATTTAGTCTACAATAATTCTAGTTAGGCCTGAAAATAACATGGTTTTTAAACTTTCATTTTTAATATCCATTCATATATACGAGGGGATACCCAAAATAAACCGGAATTGCGCTGTTGTGGGCGGAGCTTACGTAGTACGCGCGTCGGCCGCTAGGCACGAGTAGTGCATATCTCTGCCAGCTCAGTACCGCCTTTGGCGTTGTCAGGGAAGGTTGCTATCCTCAGTTGTGATTGTTTTTGTTGATCGTGTTTTGCAGTCTCATCGTTTTTTTCAGTATGGCGGATGTGAGTGAACAACGTGCGGCCGTGAAATTTTGTTTTTTGCTGGGGAAAAGTGCAGCGAAAGCTGTTTTAATGATTAAAACTGCTTATAAAGAAGATGCACTATCAAAAACTCAAGTTTATGAATGGTTTTCGCGATTTAAAAATGGCGACAAACCTCGGTCTGGGCGTCCGTCAACTTCAACAACAGATGAAAATGTTTTGAAAATTCAACAACTTGTGCTTGAAGACCGTCGTCGGACCATAGAAGATCTATCACAGTTGTCTGGAATTAGTTGGAGCTGTGTTCAGCGAATTTTGACCGAAAATTTGGGGATGAAAAGAGTTGCAGCCAAATTTGTGCCTCGGATTTTGACTGACCCCCAAAAGGAGCGTCGTTTGGAAACATGCCGCGCCATAAAAGAACAACCTGAAAATGACCCGGATTTTTTTTCCAAGATCATTACTGGAGACGAATCATGGTGTGACTTTTTCTTGTTTCCACGAATGAAGAGGGGCATGAAAGGGTTACGTTTTCATGATGTAGCAGAGGTCAAGGAAAAAACGACGGAACAGCTGGCAGCCATCACAGAAGACGAGTTTAAAAAGTGTTTCCAGCAGTGGAATCATCGATTGGACAAATGTATTCAGTGTAGTAGAGAGTATTTTGAAGGAGACAAGTTAGTTTTGTAAATAAAGTTGATAAATAAAGTAAAAAAAAATTCTGGTTTCTTTTGGGTACCCCCTCGTATGCAGACACTTATGCGCATGCTCCTTTCAAAATAGCAGAAAAACCTAATTCGGCCCAGAAACCTCAAAATAACATTCAAAAACAGTTTTTCACAATAGCAGAAAAACCTAATTTGGCCCAGAAACCTCAAAATAACATTCAAAAACAGTTTTTCACACCTCAAGATACTTATTAATTTTCATTTATTTATTTTTGTTATTTCAGGGCGATGGGTAGTATTAGTACATATATAGAACAATGAACGTAATAAACCAACAACAAATACACCCTTAAATACACACTAAAAATAAAAGAAGTTTAAGGGGTGAAAATTTGCTTTTAAAACAAAAACATATTTATGGTAACTGACACAAATAAAATTTATTTTTGACAGAAACATAACCATAACGCTTAATTAATAAAATACTCTTTTGAGACATTCATTGTTTATTTCCTAATCAATGAATATTAAACAATATTGAAGCTTTTCAAATATAAATACCGATCAAAAAGTACTGATATTCTCCAATAATAATAATAAGAAAAAGTATAGTTTACTACATCAAAGGGGGTAATTTACCTTTTAAGGTATAGATAAACAAATTCTATATTTTCTATAAATACAAAAAAATACTTATTTAATAGCATAAATTTACCAGATTAGAGTCAATATATCTTTCAAATGGTGGGGTAGTTATCTGATGGTCATAGACATGGTGTTTTGCACAATAAATTAGGGAAGTCTCGAAGTTTAGGACGCTTGAGCGTTGCAATGGCAAGTCATACAAGCGAGTCAGAACTGTGCGAATTTCCCTGTCAGACCATGTCCTAAAAGAAAAAAGTTTCTTCAGCAAAACTATTATTAAGACCAACCACTTAAAATTTTAATTTAAAACAATATTTTTTCTCTGTTTAGTGAGTTTGTTTATACTTAACAGAGAATATATATCCATATAATGTTGAATTTTAGCTTTAACCCTCCGATGGTTTAATGTCGAACGATCGACCTTTACAATGTATCTGCCATGGTTTAGAGTCGAAAAATCGACCTTCACTATTTTGTTTCTTACGGGTGTTCATCCTTCACTAAACATCCTATATCATATGTCATTTGAAACAGCTGGTTCTACTGTTTAGTCTGGTGAAAGTTTTATTTGGATGGCGTTGGCCTAGACTAAAAAAAAATACAATTCCATAATTGACAGTTCCAACTGTCAGCGCACCATTGTTGTTTACTACTGTGTCGCATCTTCGTTGTTTTGGTCGTAATAATGTTTCGTTTTTAGTGGTTTTTACGTGAAAATGTCTAAATTACATACGAGTGAGATTGATAGGGAGTTGTTCTATGATTCTGGAGACTCCAAATTACAACACTTCTGGAGACCATCTAGGGGTAACAGGAAAAGAAGAGCTCCCATCAGCGGGAGTGAGTCAGATTGAGTGGTTTTCACCATTGCGCCTGTATAGTTTTTTGTACATAACTTATTTATTTTAGTAATGAAGTCCTTATAAGTTTATATTTTCTTATTCAGTTATAAATTCTGCACAAAAGGGCTATCTTAGAATTTTTGTATTGTACATAGTGAAAATTTTGTGTGTGTGTAAAGTGTGAAAAACATTGTGGATTTTCTTCTTCTTCTTATTCTCTCCGTTAAAGAAAATCCCAAACTACTTGTTAAGTCATTTTGAAATACATATAATAATACTCCATAGTTTTATGAACTAAATGATGTATAATAAACCCTATTTAGATAAAAAATAAATTTTGTACAGATTTTTAAAAATAAGGCTGCAAATTGTCAAAAATGGGCTGAACCACCAGAGGTAAAATAGTGAACCATCGGAGGGTTAAATGGCATTCCCAAAAATATTGCTGATAAACACGCCTGCTTACGTTTTTCCTCACAAACACAAACTTTAATCACAGGGTTGGAGCTGAACTGAATTCTGTCAGCTGCTACTTTAGCCCATTATTTTGAATTACAATCAATTGAAAAGCATATTTATTGACACAAATTCAATCTTGTTGGTTTTTCCAATGAATACACATCTTTTAGAAGCAAAAAGCCAATGTTAAAAAGTAAGAATGCTTTTTTTCTAATTTTGCTGTCTTGGCGCGGCCGCTGCTAGGTCGAACTTGTTGCATGGCAGCCTAGAGAGAGAGAGAGGGAGATTACAAACTGCCATGAGAATGAGAGAGACAGGAAATGGCGGACCAGCGCTGTAAGCTCGTTTCGTGTGCTACAGGAAGTCCAACTATTTCCCTATCTCCTTTCATTTCTTATAGATGAGTATTCACTGGTTTTTCTTGTCAGCCAAATTATCACCTGATTTTAGCTTGCTTACATGTTAATGAAGATTAGGCACTCAGATGTTTGTGTACCTGTGCCGAGTGATTTTCATTGGCTACTGTATGTTCAACCAAGGACGTAGCCAGAGGGGGGTCCGGACCCCCTTCAGGTTCCAAGTTTAAAATGGTTGCCAGGCCTAGTAGGCCTACTTATTACTTCATAAGAAAAAGTATATATTTTGCTGATTGTATAATAATCAGATTAATGTATTGATGTATGGAACATAGTCAATATGTATTAGATTTGATCAATATCTGTAAGGTGGCCGTTTCCCAAACCTCCAAGTCACTGCTGGAAAGTAGATAACATATTTAATAGTGATACTTTCTTACCGACGTGTAGACTCAGGCGAATTAAAATGCCGTCTTTTTGGGGCCGATCGTGGTCAGTGCTAGTTTTAACAATGGAATGAATACAGATCTATAAAAAGCGAAAAGAGACAGTCAAATAGTCTTCCGTAGAAGACGAAAAGAGCTTAGTGCGTCTGCCAATACCCAGGGACTGAATTGCTTTCTCTCTCATTCTCATAAAAAGTTGCAATCTTCTCTCTCACTCTAGGCTCCCGCGCAACAAGCTCAACCTAGCAACAGCCGCGTCAAGATAGCAAAATTTAAAAAAGGTAGACTGTGTTTTTATCATTTGCTTTTTGCTTCTTGTAGATGTGTATTCATTGGTTTTACAGAGAAAAGATTCGTTCTTGCCTCTGTACCTACGCAGGCTTCAAAATTTTAAAGATATTGTATCAAAAAGGTAATTAATAGTATTAGTTGCAGCAAAACCATTGCAGCAGTATGGTGATAAAAAATGAACTATTATCATGACCCAGTCCTGGATAACTTATTTTGTACTAATTATACATAATCCAAGGTATGTAGGTCACTTTTAAAGTGTTAAAAAACGAATCTATGCAAAATATATACTATACCAAGGAAACAAATAAATTTACATTTAACAAAACAGTTTGTTTATTTTAAATTATTTAATAAAAATTATTTAATAACCAACAATAGATTTATTGCTTTCAAACTTCTTTTATACAAATATTGTTTGATAACAATTTATAAAACCTCAAGAGCAGGTAACATTGATTGCGAAAAATGAATGTATAGTAAATGTTGCTATCTAAAATAATATGATGAGGGGCTTGTCGATTTTTTGCTGATTTTTTTCACTGTAGGTACATGGTGGTTTTTTTTTATCAGCGGAAAAGCCAGAAGAATTAAAAAAATGAGGAAAAACGGAAAAATATTTTTTGTCGTAACTTTGGCAATGTTGGTACTCAAATTGTATGGAATTGTGCCCTGATCTCTAATATGGCAATCGAACCATTATTAAGCACGTTAGTGTCAAAAATGTGCCAATTTCAGTCGGTTACGTTCTGTTAGGATAGGGCTAGGTTGGTAATTGATAGATTAGGTTATGTTAGGTTTGGTTAGGTTATGTTAGGTTTAGGTATGGACTAAGTGAGTAATTTGTAATTAGTTTGATCAACGTGATGGCTGCATCACATCTAACAGAATATGACAATCTGCGGACAACATTTACTCGCTTATCTCCGCTTTCCTTTTTACAAGCATTTATTAATTGTTTTTAGTTGTACGGGTGTTTTATTCCAACAAGTCCATTGTCATCATTAAGACCATTGGGAGTTGCTCCTAACCAAGGGGGCTCTTGCTCTTCACTTATGACCAGTCCACTGAGTTTTATTTTCCTGACCCCTGTTCTTCAAGGTCTCTACATGTCTACAGAGCTTTGAACGATGTTGTAGTCTGATCTGTGAGTGATTTACAAATCATAAAAATACGCCATTTTTACTGTATAAGCTTTTTTTCTAATTACAATTCTCAACAAGAGGGTAGTTTCTAATGTTTAAAACTAAATACTAGGGGTGTGCGAGTACTCGAAACTTAGAGTATTTGATAGAGTATTTTACTATTCGAACTCGGCTAGAAGCTTCTGAAACTACTCGAAGTTTGATCGAGTAGTTGTATTTCACGAAATATCAGATTTACATCTTAATTTAGTTTTAAGAGTAAACAGTTTTATAAGTTATGAATAAAAAATGTGCGCTTTCTTGTGTTTTATTTTACCCTTAATCATACATTATCAATTTGGTATGCGTAATTATGAACTAAACAATACGCCTAAGAATGGGTAGTACACGACGACAGTCAAATAAACTAGTCGATGTAGTGAAAAAGTTCGTTCATTATGATTTGAACTACAGTAGAAACCCTATTTTCCGTGACGTGACGGATTGGAGAATAGATGGAATATAGAGAATTCACCTACTCACACTTACATCTCTGGAAACTTATTATTATTGCTTACGCACGTTAAATTTTAATGCTGTATAGTACATATTGATTAACGAAATGAGAATGAAAAGGTTAGAAACAGACATGTTACAGAATGTATATATTGCAGGTCACAATTACTCTTTTATTATAGTATGCCTAGTTTTAATGTAAAACATAAGCTTGTACATTATGTAATGAGCACAAAAATTAATTATCAACATTTTTTAATTAATCTGCAGTACAGTGTAATATATTAAAGCACAGTTACCAGGGCCAGTGTTTCCGCAGAAATCAGGCGACTCGATGTCGGTATACGGATAGCGTATCACCTGTGTATAATCAGACATGACTGTTCCAACGGCTGGCGTCATGAACATGGCGACATGACTGTTACCTGTGTAGGTGTCAGTGCTTAAAACTTCATCTCTGACCACAGGCCTTTGTAGTACCGACCCTTTCCCCATGTTGTACGGGATCTGTTCAGACAGCCTCAGACGGCCTGTCCGTACATCAGGCGTACACAGCCGAGCTGTTCCAACGACCTGTTATCTAGTAAACAGCAGACGAGGCCTTACAGATGACAGGCCGTTGGAACTAGGCTTATGAGATCTAGACGGTTGGAGGGGGAATTGTCGTCTTCCGACGGATAAGTCATATGGCAACTGTCATATCGTGGCGTGATGAACCCAGACACTGACGGATAAAAGAACTTGGCGGAAAATATGGTAACGGACAATCGGGTTTTCACTCTAGTTTAATTCAAAGTGAACAACAGAGCTGGGAAGGTAGCGATCACGGTAAACAGTTACCGTAGTAGCGATCACACATGTTGGTTGTCCAAGTCTACAGGTCACTTGTAACTTAACCTAAAATAGCGTGAATAAAACAGAAGTGCTGGTTAGTGTCTTTATGACCCAAGAAAAGGGGACGAGAGATCCAGTTCAAGATGCTCAAAAAGACCTGTTACTGATACAAATCTAATGGTCTGTACACCTTGGAAATTATACATATTTTCGTTCATATCAAGAGTATCGCTCAACCAAAAGAGTCTGAAGAACGGGTCACTTTACATCCCAAGAATTGAACTTCCCATCTTTTCTAGGGAAAGTCCATCTTGGTTTTGGTATACGTATGTGCAAGGAACCATTCAGCTCCTTTTAAGAACTAAAATTATCGTATATTTCTCACGAGTCGATTGAGGTCTATATTGTTTTTTAATCTAAACAGGGAATTGTCCAATGATTTGGCGTAAGAAAATACTATATCATATCATATAAAATATGGTAATGGCTTTCTAGCAGCATATGACACAACATTATTGATTTATTTTTCGTCAAATAAAAAATAGATATATTTATATCCGTGGTAAACGTCTATAAATTATTATTCCGTAAACACCTTAGATCGCCAAAACTGTGTGTAATATTTCGCATACGACACTTTTTCCTGTCAAATTGTTGAACGGTTTTCTGACTAGGTTAGACAATAACAGAGTTGGAGTGTAAGAGGTGGTAAAGCACGATAATTTTGATTTGTAAACTCACTGAACAGTTCCCTGTTCATGTCGATGTCGATGTAAACTGTAAAACAATCACAAATCAACCCAAGTGAGATTGAAACATGTTGGAAGACCTTTTCTATACAAAATACAACGAATTTAGAGATTCAGAAAATAACCGAAGCCTTATTACACGGTTCGTTTTTTATTCATAAGTTTATAATTTGGCTGCCCACAATATTCACTGTATCACTAGTTAGCACTTAGCTGATATTTCAGACTGAATCTCGTCGCCAATATCGGCTAGACCTATTATATTAGCCGATTACATCTATGGTTTTCATTTGATTACGCCAGATTTTCATGAATTTCTCGTTATTAAATAATTATTTATCTGTTGTTCAATGTAGTTTCATGTATCGAAGTAGTTTCAAGTTGCACACATTTCATTACCGATCATAATTTTAAAACTAATTCATCCTAAGCGACTTTAACATTTATTTTTAGTAAGCCTGCTTAGTTATTATTCAGTGAAACGGCAAGAAGTAAAAAGTGGGTGTTATTTATCAAATGTTACAGTTTCAAACAACAAATCAAAATTATTGTGTTCAGTTTGGATGTATATATTTACGAATCTGGCAGAACTTAACCTAGGCTTAGGATGGTGTCTGCCTTTTACAATTGTCTTGGGTGAACAGGAAATCCTTCTGTAAATACTCGCTCGAAAATACTCAATACTCGAAAAAAAAATGCCAACTACTCGACTTGACTCAGCTCGAACTCAAAAATTAATACTCGCAAAGCCCTTCTAAATACAGTATACTTATAATATATTAAAACCGGAACTTACATTACAATAAAAAACTAATTCAACTTGTAAATACTGGTGATATTAATTTTACATTTTAGAACATATTTCAATCTAAAGCATATTTTTAACAAACCTAAAAATCGTGTAATGTGAAACCCAACCAGCAACTGAAAAACTTGTACAAAATTTTTTCGTTTGAACAAAATCGTGTAATGTGAAAGAAGCCTTCGTATCAGCTATTCTATAGCCCTACTAAATCATAACAAAGGAACTTGGGAAATTGGCATATCCTAAAAATATCTGTATCTGTATTATTATGAACTACGCCCCTCACTCATGCACGCGCAATGCCACCATCGCACGGACAGACATTATTACATTTATTTATAAGATTTATTCAATTGTTGTTCTTGATCAATATTATTTTTCTTTGCAATTACGTTCAATTCTTCAATATATTATAGAATTGTAGCCCTATACGTGAAATGATTCATATATCAGACAATTCTTTTCTCACATCGATTCAGCTCATTTTTTAAGAGTGATTTTAAGAGTAGATTTTAACTATTGTTATGCAATTTCCTTTCTAAAAAAATTACAAAGAGCAAACTGCATAAAATACTATCTGTATTTTTATATTAACCAACAATCAGTTGAATGTACGTATTCTGAAATTATCCTTTGGAACTCAGCTTGTTTCATTAATTTAAATTTACTAAATTAACTGAGAATAAAAATTGGAATATGAAATGGAATGTGATATGTGTTAATAAGTGATTGAAATGTTGGCCAGCAGAACGAGTAGTAAACCATGAGCAGTGGAAGGTGATTTTGGTTTGTTTATAGTTTATAAAGAAATCCTTTTTTGTAATCTACAATTATGATTTTAGGATGCTCTTTAAACATATATTAGCCTAAGCATTAATTTTATACACATGTTCAGTATATAATCAAGGGTCTAAGTAAGTTACTTGGATAGTAAGGTATTCTGAATATATAGGAATGAAATAAAACAAGAAATTATTTTATGTTAGTAATAAATATTTAATTTTATTATGATATTTTTCAAACGTCATGTTTCCATTCATGTAATGCTGAATGGATATTATGTAAGGAAATTAACTGTTAAGATGGATATTTATTGATTAAAATAAATTGTGTAGTATGTATGTTTTGATATTACCGTTTTCATACTTTAAAACTGTGTGTGTTGAATTCAAATTTTTCATGTAGACCCCCTTCTACAATTTCTGACTGTCCCTGGTTCAACTATAACTATATGTTGACAAGTATATTTTAAGTTTTCATTTATCTTGTTGCTTATTAACATAATTGCTCATTTCTTGTTCAGTTCTCTTGTTTGAATTGTACAAGTAAAGATGAATAAGGATATTTTTTAATTTAATATTAATCTAGATCATAATAATATAGAAGCTTTGTTCATTGAATTAAGTTTAGAAATTAACTACTTAAACACATGTTAAACTAAAACTGATTTATACAATTAAATCTCTGCTAAATAAGCTATTGTAAATGAATGGGATGTGACTTAAATGTGTTTCGGATTCTCTTAAAATGGTGTTTAAGAATATGCAAAATCTGAAATAGTAGGATAAACATGTAAGTTACAACAAGGTAAGGAACTAAGGGATAAGGAAAACAAAAAGTTACTGCAAAAACAGATTGTGCGTCGTAAACATTCTAGATGAGGACAAGAATGATCCTGGATCTTAGCAGCTCACAGATTTCAGTGCGTGTGGTAACAGCAACTAAACGAAAGACATTTCAGAGAATTGAAAGTGTTACACAAACATTACGCGTCTCATGAACTAATCTACTTCCTTCTAAATTTTGGTGAGTATATATTGTAGGTTTGTTAATTTTGGTGCGTATATATTGTACGTTTATTAATTTTGGTGGGTATATATTGTACGTTTGTTAATTTTGGTGCGTATATATTGTACGTTTGTTAATTTTGGTGCGTATATATTGTACGTTTGTTAATTTTGGTGCGTATATATTGTAGGTTTGTTAATTTTACATAATTTTTGTTTTAAGACAATAATATTAAAAGAGTAGTTCTAAAAATTTAAAATAATATGATTAGTTGGATTTTAACACCTACCCAGATTCATCCGTATCAAACATCTTGAACAATTGGGAAATCGGAATATCATTTTCTTCATTCATTAGATAATAAAAATATCCAAATGAAAATTGTATATCCTTAGGATGACGAAAATAATGAGAGGAAGTATTTTCGTATTCCTCTGGAAACCTAAAACAATATTCAACTCATTACATTGTCTTGCTTTATTCTGAATTTGTTATATATACAGACTACTGTATTTAATACAAATCAAACTTGATTGTTCAAATTCTGCTATTTTTAAATGAAAAATAATTATTACATACATAGCTGCTACTGTTCCTCTATTGTGGGGTCTAGGTATGTTAACTAAGTTTTTCCACAATCTTCTGTCATTCTGCCAAAGTTGTGACCTACTCTAGCAAATCACTCAATATATAATTTGTACCCTTTACCAACACTTATTTAATACTATTAAAACATCAATTTGGTTTTGTAAGAGTGTGTATGATAGAAGCATCTGATGTAATCAACCAGAAAGAGCAAAAGGCTGGTTGATGGGATGTTCAATTGGTACAATTTTGTTGATAAGGCTGTTGATTAAGGCCAATTTATTTACTGATGACTTTGGTAAAGTAATAGTGAATCTACTTTAGAATAGTAATCGTAAATAATGTTTGATATCATCACAAATATTACTTATTCAGTCAGCCTTGGATGTGTCTAGCAATTAAAACTACTAACATATTTATGACGAAAATAGGAGTATGACGAATAAGGAAGACTCATAAGCTAAAGGTACTATATAATGATCCTGACGTAGTAACACTGGTTAAAAACCGGTTAAAGCAATAATTGATATTGTTGGGTTACATTCAAAAAAGAGGGGAGGACCATAAACTGAAAGGAGTGTGGACTGGTCAACCACTAGGGAGAAGATCACTGGGAAGACCAAGGCTCAGATGGAGTGATCTGATGAAGGGAGACCTCAGGAGACTTGGACCAGATCTAGAGATGACAAAATACAGATAGCAGTGGAGGCAAATTGTTGGTGTGGCCAAAAATCACTTAAGATTTGTGTAGCCACAGCTGTAAACAAGTAAAATATTTATATAAAAAATTCCAAGAGATTAAAACATTTCCACAACATGATTCAGATATAAACATAAGAATCTCATGAGCTAAAGGTCTCTCTCTCTCTCTCTCTCTCTCCCTCTACTCACCTGAAGAAAATGCCTGTAGTGTTGAAAATTTGTGAGATTTTGAGTATTTTGTGTTTGTGACTACTATTCTGATGTTAATGAACTTGTCTTTTAAGGTAAGTTTGCTGATGTCCTATCTCTCTAATATACTAAAACATAAGAATCAGTAAAACCTGTTGCACTTACTCTGTCTGCAAACTGTTCATTATATGCTTGTTGATCAAATGAGGCATATGGGCAGGTACTTTCCTAGCTTTGTAACCATATCTTTTATTAAACAGAGAATTCACATACAAAAGTGATTCAGCAAACGTGTCGAGCCTTCGCTTGTGAGAGGAAACTTGAGGCTGCAGAGCATAGAACCTCTCAGCTACACCTAGGGGAGGGACTCCAACTTGGGTTCGACTGAGGTTCATAACTCTGAAATAATAATAATAATATATTAAAATATTAAACTTATCTAAAATTTAAGAGGATAATACTACCAATGTGAGTAAAAAACAATACGAACTAAAGAATTGTTTTAAAACATAGTTGCAAATAAGGATTTGCATCAATGGTTATATCAATTTTAAAGACAAATAAAATAATTAATAATGATTGATCAAACATAATAGCAATAGAAACAATTATTATCTCACAAATTATTTGAATATATATTCCTTTTCTCAACTTAAACTGTTTTCTGTGTCTCACTAATGTGGATTTCAGAAAAATCATTCAACCATCAAACAAAGTGACCAGCTTACCACAATGCCTAATGACTATAATAATACAACTCGCTTTGCTAGTTGGGGGCTTCGCCCCCAAACCCCTTTTCAGTTTAAGCATCAAGGCTACCTAAGATGATCACAGTTGCTAAGCTGATTTCTGTCTAAACTGATCACGAATGGTATCAAATTTGTACAGGGTTGGTACCCAAGATATTAACAGATGCTACCAAGCCTACTACCACAGTTAATAATGAAGGGGAAAGACCCAAGCTTCTTATGAAATGAAACAAAATAAAATTTAAAAACAAATAATTTTTATTTTATAAGACAAGGTTGGGACTAGACAGTCCTCTCTACTACCTAGCCTTACGTAGATCACTGTCTTGAGTCCTTGAAGGGATGCCTGACTCCATGGTCGGTCCATAATATATCATGAATGCTACCTAATTTGATCACGGATTCTACCCAAGATAAACACGGTTTACCAAGTAAATCACGGGGAAATCCAAATGATCACGAGGGTTACCTAAGTTGATGATGGGTTGCAACCTAAGTTGAACACGAGGACTACCTATGTTGATCACGGGGGGCTACCCAAGTTTATCTAGATGGGCCACCCAAATTAATTACGGAAGCTACCCAAGATGAAATGGTTGGTTACCCAAATTTATCAAGTTAATCAGGAGGGGGCTGCCCAAGTTGATAGTGGGTTAACCCTAATTTAGTTTGGGAATTTATCATGGAGACTAACCAAGTTAATTATGCTTCCAAGCCATCTTAATCAAGGGGGGTTACCCAAGTTGATTAAGGTGGCTAACCAAGTAGATCACAGGTGTTACCCAAGATGATCAAGGGTGCTACCTACCATGACCAAGGGTGTTACCAAAGTGATAGTGGATGCTATCACATTTAATAATGGGGGATGTACCACAGCTTAATGTTAATCGAAGGGGCTACCCAAAATGGTCAAGGGTGATTTACCTCGGTTGATTATGGGGGTGAGCTGAACTTGATTAAGGGTGAATACCTACATTGATCAAGGGTTGATACCTAAGTTGATTACCAGGAGCTTTTTAAGTTGATTACAGGCTATAAAACATTATTACGGGTGGTTACCTTAGTGAATCACGGGGGATTATAAAATATTATCATGGGGGCTACCTAAATGGTCGACAGCCAGTTAACATAATTGATCAAGGGGGCTACCCAAGATAATTATCCAAGTTGATCAGTAGCTTTTTATCCATTATAGATCACAGGGGCTACCCAAGGTCACCACGGGGGGTTGCCTAAGTTGATGACGGGATGCTACCAAAGTTGATCAAAGGAGTAGGTAAACAGAGAGTTCAAGGTAATGAAATGAAATGAAAAATGCCTTTATTACAGGAGCGAAGTTAGGACTGAAAGGTCCTCTCTAACACTTAACCCAAAAATCAAAGGTAAAAAGTGGAAAAGGTTTAAGAATCCAGCTTGTTATAATCATGCTGAAATTGGTGGATATATTCCAAAAAAATCACACGTTTTTGACAAAAAAATTCAACTTTGCCGACTTGTTGTGAGATAAGGTAGTTTATACAGCATAGAGGTATATAAACATTTCCAATATTATAACGGGTGTCTACCAATTACGATCACCAGGGGTTTTCCGAGTTGATAACAAGCTACCAAGTTGACCAAGAGTGGTACGATAGTGGGATCACGTGGAATCAGAAATCATTACGGAGGACCTAAGTGGTTGACGGTCGGCTACCCTAGTTGATCATGGAGGCTAACTAAGTTGATCAGGGGGGCTACCCAAGATGATAACGGGTGATTATCCAAGTTGATCATATTTGGCTCCCAATATGATCTCGGGGAGGGGGGGGGGTTACCGAAAATCATATGGTTTACCATATTGTGGTGGATCATATACTATACCACAATATGGTATTATCTAAGTTGTTGATGGGTTCTATCAAAGTTTTATGTAGTATGACTATGATGATCATTGAGGCTAGTCAACAGAGTGGTAAACGTAAATATTGTGTAAGGTTTTAAGTTTCCAGCTTGTTTTAATCATGCTTAAATGGGGGTATAAATTTAAAAAAAATCACATTTTTGAAAAAATAAACTCAACTTTATAAACTTTTTGTGAGGAAACGATAGAATATACCACAAAAGTGCATATGAAACCTTTAGTACAGAATTGAATTGTTAATTTGAATATTTCATTAGGTGTTTCCAAAACTAAATATTACAGATTCTGTGAAATAAAAACCTCAACTGTGCAAAAACAGGTAAGCATTTTCTCGTCAGCCATTTTGACTTTTTTTTGGGTTATGAATAGTGCAAAATCTAATTGTATAGCATTTTATTAACAGTAAATGTGAAGGTAAATATTATGTAAGGTTGTACGTTTCTGGCTTCTTTTAATCACGATTAAATAGGAGGATCTCTTCCACAAAATCACGTTTTCGAAAAAACTTAACTTTATTGACTTTTTTCCAGGAAACTATAGTAAGTACCACAAAAATGTACATTACATTTTATGTACAGCATTTAATTTTTAGGTTGAACATTTCATTAGATGCTATCTAAACTGAATGTTACAGCTTTCAGTTTAGATATGATGCATATGTCAAATCTGCAAACGGTACAGCAATTTCACATCAGCCATTTTGAATTTTTTCTAGGTTATGAAAAGTGAACAATCAAAGTTTATAGCAGTTTAATAACAAAGTACTAGCTGTTTTCTAGCTCCTTTATATCATGCTTAAATGGGAGGAACTATTCCAAAAAATCACATGTTTTCGAAAAAACTCAAGTTTACCGACTTGTTCTGAGGAAACTATTGTACGTAGCACAAAAATATACAGGACACTTTCTGTACAGAATTGAATTGTTAATTTTAATATATCATTTGATGTTAAATAAACTAAAAATTAAATTTTCAGTAAAACAAAATCCTCTACTCTGCAAACAGGTCAACTTTTTCACGTCAGCCATTTTGGATTTTTTTTCTAGGTTATGGACAGTGAAAAATCGAATTTAATAGTATTTTTGATAAAAAATTAGTAAAGGTAAGTAGTATGTAGGGTTTTAAATTCTTAAATTATCGTAATAGTGCAGTAAAATACAAAAAATATAACAAAAATAACATATTTTGAACCAAATGTGAAAATTAATGATTTTTTGCGTAGTTATTATAAAAAATATTAAAAAATTTTACCAGACCAAAATTGTAGGAAATTTAATTACAAATCTGGAGTATGCTTTCAGATTTGCTCTGCAACCAATGGTTTGCCCACAATCAAGCCATAAGTAAAACTCTGCACACAATTCAAAATTCCCGTCCGCCATTTTGATTTTTTTGGAGGTTAAAAATTAAACATCTTTAGTTTTCGGAATTTTCCCCTTGGTTGCTTGGTAAAAGCTACAAGTGTGCCAAATTTCAAGTTTCTAGCTCATCTGGAAGTGGGTTAGAATTTGTATACGTGAGCGAGTGAGTGAGTTACACATGCGGCTTTATAGATATTAGATTATCCCCTCATATCCTTTTCTCTTTTTAAGAAGTTTGTGCAATACCACTGAAGGTGTAAGGGTGGGTGGGTGAGTCAATACCACTGAAGGTGTAAGGGTGGGCGGGTGGATCAATACCACTGAAGGTTAAGGGTGAGCAGGTGGGTCAGTAACACTGGATGATTTAATGTCCCATTTGAGCTTTCTTTTAAATATTACATATTTTTCTAAAATAATTAGTAATTTTGTTTTTTTAAAGAAGTGGCCCTTATATATTTTTACGTTTCCCTAATGTAAAGGATTCAGAATAATATACCTTTCATTTGATACTACATTTTATATTGTTAACATTTTTAGTTTTTTGTCCTAGTGAATCAAATTTTTTTGTTTCAATGCCCAAAACCAAAAATGAGATGCCCTTTTATGATTCTTACACAAATTCTGTGTTTTTTTTAAGTTTATACTTACAGGTAGGTGTTCCACCAGGTTCTGTTAAACAAAAATTTAATTATTACTAGCCTTGCCACAAGTTTTTACCAAATAAAGTAATATTATTCATAATTAACACGGCGATCTTCAAGATATGGGTGAATATGAGGGTTGAATGAGTGTGATGTGAGTGTATATGAACAAGTGTAATCATTTTTATTAAGGTCAACTGTTCCTTACAAAGAGTCTTTTATTAATAAGCCCTACAGCCAGGTCAACTAAGGGACCTACAGTTTTACGTGGAATCCTAACCCGTACCATTGGTCTGATTTTCAGCTAACTGACAAGCTAAAATGTAATTTTCTATTACAATTGCGATACAAGATTTCTTCTAGTTGAAATTGCAAACCCACCGTATTACTTCATTGGTGTGCGTTTGGAGGTTGAGAAAATTTTTTAAAGAACTTTTTTTATGCATTGGACTTTTTGCACTGAAGTAAGGAGTGGTGAGTGTAAAAAGTCATGGGTACATGTAAGTGGAAAGTACTGTTGGTCCAGAGTCTGATCAATACCAGAGGAAATGCGAGGGGGGGGGACAGTTTAAAGTAAATCCTCTCCGTCCCTACTCAGCCATTCAGATCTGTCCTCCTTTCTTGGTCGACCAATTTACCACTATTGCCACAACACCCTTCTGATAACTAGTCTCTTACATCATAAAAAAACCAAGAGTCGTGGCTTTTAGGAATGTTCTGTTTTGTGCATTATACCTACAGTAACACGTTCAGTAGTTTAAAATGAAAATAAGGAGATATTTACATTGACACGATAATCATCATTATTATTATTATTTACTAAGATGCTGACCACATAGTTATAGACGAAAATGAGAGGCAAGTGATAAGTGTAGATGAATGAAAGTAGTCATTGTTACTAACTAATTTTGACTGTTCCTTTGAAAGAGTAATTTATTAACAACCCGTTAGCCAAGACATCTAGGGGACCTTCAGTTTTACGTAAAATCCGAACCACGCAGTACTGATCTGATTTTCAGCCAACTGAAAAGCCTAATACTCAGTTATTCCCTACACAACATCCATACCTTGACTGCCACCCGACATAGACACTCCAGACTTCTCTAGTAGTGTGTACATTGATGGGAATCATTGAGCAGGCACAGGGTCAGTACTAAGAGGACTGAGCATAGAACATATCATCTACAATCTCCACGACACTTTGCTCCCAAGTGGCTGGGTTGTTGTTGTTCTCATGTTCCTGATTATCAAACTTTTACAGGATTCACTTGATGGTTGCCATCAGTGTGGACAATACTGGTCTTTGGTGCCTTTGTTGGGTTCTGTCCATAAATGTGAAATTAATAACAAAGATGCCAAAAATCAGACCAATACTACATAGTTTGGATTCCACAACAATATGTTCATTTATTCTTCGAGTTCTTTATTGGAGATTGTTTAAATTAAAAATGATTTTAATATTCTTTATAATTTAAATATATATGTTCTTTACTTGATCTGGCTCCTGGACTGAAGCCCCTTCCAAAGGCTCAGTCGACCTTAGTCACTAACATAGACTATACCCATTCTTCTACAACCATCTCAGTCATTCAGCAACCCATATTTTAATAATCTAAACTTGATGATAAATATATCAATTAAACATTGAATTACAGTTACCACATTTTCTATGTTGAAGATGGAGCTGTATTGGTTTTCTGTATATAATTGTTAAAAATAAGACAATTTAAACCAGCGGTCGGCAACTGGCGGACCGCGGTCCTTGTCCGGACCGCGAAGGTCAAAGACTGGACCACCAAAAATATTTTAATATCTCAATCACATAAATTATAAATATAATTTTAAAAAGCCTTTTCCTAAGTTTGATTGTCACCGTCGAGTTGGCAACATCACCACCGCTTAGCTTGTCCAGCCTCATTAGTACTGTACATCAAATTGTTTAGTAATTATTGTCGCTGCTCCTGATTTTTATTTTTTATCGATATGAATCATAAAAAGCGTAAATCAATTTTTGACTAAATGAACAGTATAGTTTTATGCTTCCTGATAGACCTGACGCTGTTCCAGTTTGTCTAATATGCAATAAAACAATCGCTCTTATTAAAAGTACGAATTTAAAGAAGCATTTAGCTTTTTACATAAAAAAAAAAAAAAAAAAAAAAAAAAAAAAAAAAAAAAAAAAAAAACTACAAACACAGTTTGTGTGTCTGAAGATGGTAACTTTGTTACCGAAAGGGCTAACGAAATTAAAAAATTATGTACTGGAGAGTTTGTTTCATCTTATAACATTAAATTATAAATCCAGAAAGAATCGAGCTTGAAGAATGATACATCCATACTAGTTCGAAGTATGAGCGAGCAAGGAAAATCTGCAGACGCAGCTTTGCATGTATGTTGGACGCTCAATAAACACCAGAAGCCATTTTCAAACTCTGAGATAGTAAAAGAATGTATGCTAGGAGTGGCCGCAGCACTTTTTGAAGATAAAAATGATGTTGTTGGCGCATTTCAAGGTATTTCATTGTCGGCTACAAGCAATACAAGAAGAACCGAAATATTGGCTGCAGGCGATAAAAGGAGTTTGTTAGAACTTCTATAAAAGGCGCCTTGCTACGCCACAGCACTTAATGAGTCGTGTGATATTGTTGACGACGAACAAATGTCTATTTTTTTGAGGTTTTATGAATTGCTTGCAGTCTTGCCATTTAAAGGCCAGACTCGTTGAGAAAATTTATTCCAGACTTTTGATGACTTCATGACAAAATCAAACATTAGTTACGATAAAATGGTGTCTTTGCCAACTGATGGGGCCCCGTCTATGGTCGGCAAAGAAAAGAGGCTTGCAAAGCGAATCAAAGAAAATAATGCGTAACTACTATCTTAGCAATGCATAATTCACCAGGCAGCCCTCTGTGGAAACTTAGTAACACTCAGAAAGAGGCAAATCTAGTAGACCTTCTCATTTAGGTTATGTTAGGTTTTTAGTTCATTTTTGCAATCAGATATTACAATGTTTTGAATATTTTGATTTGTTGTTATTTAAGTTGTTACTCTTCTATGAACATTAATATTATTTATCTATGATAGTGAAAACCCAAACTTATAAAGGGTGATTTTTTTATTGGTGCTTTTTTTAATACTAAATATAAAAATGAAAAACAACCTGCATTGACATAAAAATGGATTTATTTGAACTACAGTGTCATGACATTAACGTTTAAAAATGATTTCTGGCATATGGGCTCCATTTCGTTCGCGTAGAAAGCCCAATCGAGTAGTCCAATTTTCGAATACTCTTTCCAGCAGCTGTGGTTGAATTCCGCCAATAACTCGACGAATGTTAGCTTCCAATTCATTTAAAGTTTGTGGCTTGTCAGCGTATACTTGAGACTTAACATATCCCCACAGAAAGTAGTCTGTTGGCGTGATATCACACGACCGTGGGGGCCAGTTGACACTACCTCTAAATGAGATGATACGTTCACCAAATGTTTCTGCCAAGAGGCCAATTGTGTCGTTTGCCGTGTGGCACGTCGCGCCGTCTTGTTGGAACCAGACATTTTCTAAATCCACTTCAAGTTCGTTTAGCTGAGGAACGAAAAAGTCCCGTAACATTGCCCGATAGCGTTGACCGTTTACCGTAACAGTCTGGCCAGCATTGTCTTTAAAAAAATAAGGGCCAATAACACCACCTGCCCAAATGGCGCACCAAACGGTAAGTTTTTGTGGATGAAGGGGCACACCAACAAATTCTTTTGGGTTTTCATTACTCCAAATCCGACAATTCTGTTTGTTGACAAAGCCGCATAACCAGAAATGAGCCTCATCACTGAAAAAAATCTTGCCTGCGAAAGCTGGGTCACGTGTTATCTTATTTTGAGCCCATTCAACGAAATCAAGACGCTTGCGATAGTCTA